>LUCM01009356.1:0-67333 GCA_008360955.1 Fasciolopsis buskii
ACCTCGCTATTTTGGGGCAGACAGATATTTATATAAATTTTCAATTTCACAGCCATCAACGAAAATACGCAACACAAAACGGACATTTTCACTATCACAGCCATTGCTTTTTATCGGTTTGGCATGCTAACTGGACATTTTTTATTTTTCTGAACAAAATAACATCAATATTATCCTCCTAGCTTCGTTGCTTCTGATTGATCACTTTTTCACCACGTTGATAAATTATATCAGCTGACATTTAACAGCAACCGTTACCAGTTATCGCGGGGTGGACAGTTATAACTATCAGTTATCGCGGGTGGACGAGTTACGTCCAACGGTTTGAACGCCCGCAAAAACATGGCCGTTTCGCGGGGGTGGAAGTTCAGTAACTACCACTGCAGACACCTCCACGCCCGCCACCAAGGACCAGTTAAACTCGGCACCTGCGATATGCATCGTTGGTGCGTATAAACACTTTGTTCCTTTTGATGTGCCAGTTTTGCTGTTTATTCTCATTTCGTACCAAATGTTTATCTGCTTATTCAGTGTAACTTGCAATACCCCTATAACATTTGATCATGCAACGAAACATGCCTCCCGAACTTTCCGAGAAAAACACGAATATTAATGACCCTCCCATGTCGAGAAATATGCAGAAACAAACCTTTCAAATGTCTTAAGGTCGCTATCACCCCCTCTCCCTTCGGTTTATATTGTTCGTATTTCCTGTGCATCATCTATGTAAAACTTGATCTTGCCCTGCGCATGCATCTCGCAAATCGAGAAATAGACATTAATATTATAATTTTGATTGTGCCTCAGTGCATGTATCTCAAAAACCGAGAATATACGTATTATTATTATCAATCACTCGCGACATTTTCAAGTTACCCCAAAAAACAGCAGGGCGGAAGACACAGAGGAGACCTCCCATAAGTCGTAGTGATACTTTGAGCAAAACAACTCATCGGAATAGAAATCTCACTGAGGCAAACAAGCGGGGTAGGATGAAACCTAGAAAATCATCAGCCTAATTTCGAGAGGCAGTAAGCAAAGTCACTCATTCTGGACCTCTATCGTCAAGATTGGAGGAAGCTGCTCCGTCCTACTCGCCCGAGCCCTAGTCCTAGTAACGATCACTGTCACTCTTACAATCCCTACTGTGCCAATTGCTCTATACCCACGCTAGTATCCTGCATTCACGACCAACCCTTCTTACAAAGCAGCTGACGGTGGAACTAGTGCGCCAGCCCCCGAGCACGTGCCGAAGTGCTTATAAAGCAGTTGCTTAGGTATTTAATGGAAATCCCAGAAATCCGGCAGACAAGTATCCACACCATTACCTAGAAACGCAGTTGACTCCAGATGTAATTGAATCAAGAACCCAAATCTTAGGATAAACCAATTTCAGCAAGATCCTGGCAGGAACATGAAGTGATTAAAGTCATGCATTTTGATGACTTCCTCTTCCCACTATAACTAAGGGACACTTATGCAGCCATTCTTACTTTTAACCTACATGGGTAGCAACCGCAATGAGCGATGCGGTTACTATCTGTCTAACTCGGATTCCAGTCTAAAGTGATATTGCTTCACTAGTCCCGACGAACTCCACTTCTGTATTCTAAAGTGAACGGCGGGTACTACAACCATTTCTGACACTTCCGTCTTCTAGCGGTAGGCCGACAAATGCTGGATGAAGGCAGCTGTTGAATGCAATTCTAAAAGGCGCAGCCGACATCCTTTTTAGCTTGCGCAGCTCACTGTCAATGTTTGAACGCATTCAGAAAATGCCTTGCTTTAAGACCAACATTCAAACAACATCTCATTCTCTCTCTAATGGTAGTTTTTCCTGAAAGCCGACGGTTGTGGAGGGCTTGCTAAGGGTGAGAGATGGCTATCCGGTGTCACAAGCCGTCCCCGTCGACTTTGCCAATACATCAAACAGGAATCCGTATATTCCAGTTCTTCATAGGTGTCACAGATGCGATATTGTCGGTGTTACCCAACCGGAAAAGCTCCACGGGAAGGGAAGTAAACGCCTATCAACACAGCGCCAGTTGCTGCTGGTATATCACCAAGCTCCATGATGGCCATCTTGCCCATTTATCAAACAGCGACGACCTCCCTCAAGCCATCCCACTGAACGACGTCGTGTATGAGGGTGATGAAAACCTTCAAGGCTCAGATCGAAAGCTTTGGAATTCAGCTTTCGACAAAGCTAAGCAATGGTCTGAAGGTTGGATCCTTCCCATTGATATCAATGGAAGTGCCAGCATAAACCTCTGAAGGGTAGCCGAAAACGTTCTCCATCATCGAGGCTGCTTTCTTGGAAGGAGTCCATCAGCAGAAGGTAATAGGTTTTTGGCAAGACACCAGCCTTTCCTTTTTCCATCATCCCCAGCTTGCCAGTAAGAAGAACTTCCGCCTTCTTAACCAGAGTATATTTCTGATGATCTAAGGAACAAATATTCGGACTGATACAGGACGTGAATCCAGATTGTCAGTGATGGGAGGCGTTGGAGAAGGCTGAGAAAGTCTCAACCAAAATGGTTTTGTGGCCTAACTACTAATAATACTTCTCCCGCTTCTCACAATTCCATCCTTATCCTCTGGACTTGAGACGATACATTTCCGATTCTTCGCCTTTTCCGTCGAGTCAGGTAAAGAATGGTTTTGAACTCTCCAGTCTCCCTTCTGGAAGTTGGCATCCCTGAACTGTTTTCAAAGCGAGTACTCGGAATTCCCTGAAAGGCAGTTTCCTACCCATGGGATTTTACCCGCACGGAATACATTTCACCAAAAAGTCGTTAGGTGTGCAAGTAAATTTATTTTTAAGAATAACTGTATAACAATCTGGGTCTAACAGAGCAATTCCCACCAAACATCGGTCAGAGTACTCCGTAACACAAATATAGATGGTGCAGTTATACCTGCTCTAGTCAGCAATTATCGCCCTATCTAATTTTGTACTATCACTCGAATGCTGTACTTCTAAGGGACTTTGACATTGAAAAGTCATTTGCTTCGTGAACAGAGGACCAAAATATGCAAGATGGCTGCAGTCCTTGCGACTTCTGTCGACCCAAGCAATTATGTTAAAGGTGAATTCACTGAATATTGTGTCGAAATATTGGAAAACTCAGTGACCAGTCCATAAGGGACAAGCGATACTTTCACAAGTCACCCAGAAGCTTAACAGGACTTTAGCGCGCATTGGAGCCGACATTGACTAAAGTCGGTACTTTGAGTTTGATAAACGACAGCAAAGCAGAGGGATAAATATCTGAGGTACTGAAGCTGCAAAACGGCCGTAAGGTGAATTAGTAAGCGTTGTTTGCTATAGATACCCGTGTGTACATGCACGCGGCTGCATGCCGATGGCATATTGGGATACTCCAATCACTCCAATTGTGACCTGGGTTTCTGCTGATGAATGTTATCGGCAACGAGGAACATTTAGTGAAACAGCGAGGGAAAAATCGTAAGCGGAAAGGCATGGCCAATAGTTCGGACTGAAGCAAAGGGCTCAGTTGTTGACCCTAATTGCACAAAATGACAGTGGAAGAATCACTGGCCTGAGAGTATTTCTTTCAGGGTAGCGCTTGGAGACAAATAGCAATGCTCAAGATGCGATGGGGGCCTTCATGAGATAAAACGGCGGACAGATTTTCAAAAGGTACGGGTTCAGCTTGGCTGGTTTCGACGATTTCATGAGATGGAGGCCGTGAACATTTTCGGGGACTGCTGCAGGTAACGGACTTGTGGAGTAAACATAAGCATGCAAAATTCCGAAATTTTGTTTCTTTATGTTGCAAAGGTAATCTCTGAAAATTAATGATACTCAGTGAAATGACCGAGACTTCCGTCGGCCAAAACGGATAACCAGCTCTTTATCTCCGCTGACGTTCGGCTTCTATGTGGAAGACCGTCTAACAGTCAATGCCGCTTTCCTCAATATTCCCGTCTGCCGTACTCAAAGACTAGGAGATGGATCATTTGCTCCTTTGAAGATCCTTAGAACAATCGCAAAAGGTTATAAGAAATTACGGAACACATTTGGATTAGGCTTTGCCGTAGGCAAGGAAAAGCTAGATTTTGATTATCGAGGTCATGGAGTAAACAGAGGAATCAAACTGGTGTCGATTACCCATGTCAATACTGCAAAAACTAAAAGTTGATGCCGCAGATGTCCACGGTTTGCGGGAGGGGTGTTTGCCGTGGTTTAAACAAACTAAAACAGCTACGCAAGCGGTGAGGTTTGCAAAAAGGTGGGCGGTTTTTGCGCTGTTGGCCCCACTGTTATCAATGATCATGCATCATGCACGCTTCTCAGCATAATTTGAGAAATATTGCCCCACTGGTACTATTTCGCCCCATTTGTGCAAAACCTTTTACGTAGGGTAACGATTCCTTTCGAATTTGTTTTTCAAACTAATCTTGTTTATCTTCTTTGCTGCTTAAGTGATATACGGGTAACCGTTCTGCAGGTGTAGACTCCAGTTTTGAGCATATCGCCTGTTATTATTTCGTGTGGCGATAACTCTTCCGTAAATTTCTTTAACTTTAATATTTACTCAGTCCATATTTTAGGGCGTGCATGTGAAGAATTTTGTCACTTGCAAAACTTTACACTAAGTTAATGCACATCGCAGGTGTCTTAGCTATCCTCAGGAAATGATAATAATAACAGTACTGTATATTTCTCGATTTACGAGAGGCATGCGCAAGGTAAGATCAAATTTTTACAGGGATGACGCACAGGAAATTTAGATGATAGAAATCGAATGGGATAAGGGGTGGAAGGAATATTGAGTTATTGCGGAAGCTCACTGAAAAGTGAAATTAGATACTGCAAAGCAAAAGGGAAAGTACAAGCATGCCAGCGAAAAGCAAAAGAATAGGAAACTTAATTTTCAAGACCAAAAAAGAGTTTCCCAGGGCTGTTTGCAAATAGCGGACTACGAGCAATAAATGTGTTAATTGCTGTCGCACAACATGGACAGAGCCCAAAGGTGGATGTCAATATATGGCCGGAGTTCCCAAACTTCGGGAGAGTTGCGTAATGGACGGAAACGTTAAGCTGAAGAGATAACATGCAATGGTAATGTGGTAATTGGATGGAAGTGGCGAAAGCCAGGCGGAACGTCAGGCAAATTGGATAAGACACGCAGTTGACAACAAATGGCCAAAAAAATGCTGAGGGCGGAGGATGGCTGTCAAGATTGTCTCAAAATTTCTGGAGGAAATCTGTGAAGCTTCGGGTATGGAACTCCAAGGATAGTGATTATATCTACATACGGATGGCGGTAAGCTGTACCGTATTGCCATTGTTAGTTATGTCGTGCCTGCCAGTGCTCACGGTCGAATACCCAGCCATAACTAGCAAACTGTTAAGCGGCGACTCAAAAGGCACGTAGTAAGAAGTTTGCCGAAATTTTATCGATTTCTGTCATTTTTGTTCACAATCTCTGGCCATCCTCTTCCGAATCTCAAAAATCGTTTAAGTAATAACCGGTATCTGGCAGCTGATCATACACCCACATGTTGGAAGACACACCAGCAGCTGTATTCGGAAAATGTCCCACCTGACAAATGAAGCGCGTCGCCGCCATAAAGCTGAACTTCTGTGGTGTTAGTCTTGATTTCCTGGCATTTAACTCAGTGCATTCAGGTGCAAAGAGTACCACTAAGTTACTCGCTCCATCATTTTTGCAGATATTGCACCACAGCCTACATTTAATATCGATCTTTTCACTGTACATACATAAAATCTTTCCGTCACTCGTGATACTTTGTGTTTCAAATTCTACTAGTGAAGGATTATCCCCCCGAATTATCTGCCGCTAAGGCAGTTTAATGTGTTTCCTGCTCCCTTGATTTTGAGTTAAGGCGTTAAAATTAACAAAACTCCCATTGGGAACTCGTACTTAGATTCAACCTCTAACAAATGTACTTCTATGGTCACACCGGTCTCCTCTGAAAAGGCGCAGGTGCAATGCCTGCACGTGGAAGTTTTGCATCAGTGGCCAGGACAGGGAAATTCTTGCGTCTTATTAACTTCGTGCCATGTAGGGGCACCGAAATGCTCCAATCTCAGCTTCACTTAAAAATCCCGCTTTGAAGCCTCTCATTGTTCAAATTTTTTCTGAAATAGTTACGTTGATAATCCTCTATTCCGTTTTCCGGCTACCGTCGATGTTTTCGCAAACCCTTGGTTATTTCCGACTTAATGCCTTATATTTAAACCGACAGGCATTTTGGATTCCCGCCATATCTCCTCAGTCCAGACCGGCTAATTCTAGTGACGTTAAAACTATGCATCTTGAGTCGCGCTATCTGACCCCGATAACCCCGTTCCGTTCGGTCCATATCGCGTGCCAGACTATCCGTGCAACTTGTTTAAAAGAACATATCTCTGAAGCTTCAAAAGGCTCACTTTGAATCACTAATCACTTTGGATAACGAAAAAAGTCGACGTTTTTGTCCTTCGCTACCATTTGTCTTTAATTTATGTTCCCGTTGCACCATCTTCCAAAATACTTCGTAATCCTACAACTAGGGTGGTTTGTAATAGTCTTAACAGGTTTAGAGCTTTTCCTAGTCAAAATAAAATTTGCCAAATTTTTCCTGACACCTTATTTGGAGCTGATCTTCGCGTAAAAACTGCTGGTTGCCTACTTGAGATCTAACTGTGACACTCACAGGGCTGACACGGCGTTCTATTTAACGCAAACCGTAAGCCACATCGGCCTATCCCTCTCTTTTGACGATTAAGTGCACCAAGCGGCCTGTCTACTCATTTTCTCGTTTACCAGTCCCGTCACTCACCGTCGCTGTCCAGTCGCCCAGATATTCTTCCCGTATCGTCACTTTTCCGCAGTTTCCAACCATTCTCCTTAGAAGTCATCGGAATTAGCTGGTTTCTACACTCTCTATTGTTTACGCAATGCTTAAAACGTGTTTTGACGCAGATAGAGCCTTCCTCTCCATAAGAATTGTCGGAGTATCCGATTTCCATCTGATTACATTTTGAATAACCTTTGAGTGCCACCATACTAGTGTTGGTACAATCCCAAGTTAGACAACGACTCCTTAGATCGATCCAAGACCTCTCACCCATTTTCCACTCCGCGATTTGACAAAACTTTTGGCACCCCCAGGTGGATCCCTTATAACACAACCATACAGCCATATACATTGTCCCGCTTCGTTAAAATGGCGGTCTCTAGGCCTAAACATGCCAAGATCGTGGCAGCTAAACGCACCGCGTCCACACCCTCATAACCCATTCGCCGGCCTCCAGCGTGCACTGTTGGTGTCACAGACGTGCTCGTGGAGACTAACAATAGAGTACGGAAATTAGAGCAGGCGATTCATGAAATAAACAACAAAATTTTGCTGACAGAACCAGTGATTGCAAAGCTGATTCCTCTTACCTACCCAACTAAGACGCCCGAAAACCCACTACGCGAACATCTCGCCGGTGTCTGTCGGGTTATCGACTCAGTATCATCATCAATTAGGCAGCAAAACCTATGATCGTCTTATTCTGTGGTTTAAAATGTCCCTGTTTGCATTCCACTAGACTCGTTCAAAAACACTGTCCTCTCTGCTTGCAATATGACAGGACACCACTGCAACTGTTTAAGACTACGTAAACGAATGTTAAGCAGAGCGTGTCCCGTATTGTTCCGGTTCTTCGTCCCCGCCGCTGCAGAGAAGTTTTTCAGGAGTGAGGCTAAGATAGCCCCAACTACCCCGTTCAGGTAAATACAAATTACCCCTGATAAACCCCTATTCAAAGGAAAGGCCCTCAGACCGCATGCAAGTGAAAACTGAAGAACGGTTCCGCCAAACAAATTTCCCCAAGCTACCCGGCATAGCTAGGAGCTTGGTAACTAAACCGGTCCCCATGACCCCACCACAGTCACAGAAAAGTGTTCATTTAGACAGCTCATTACCGTCTTCTTTGCCACGGCCATCCCGGAGACGCCCGCATATAAACCCCTCATCTAAGACCTCCTCCGAGGGCCTCAATAACCTCTCTTCTCCCCGCGAATTAAAAATGTCTAGCACCAATCAAAACTCGCCCTGCCCCATTCAGACCCTTAAGACAATAGTTACTGATGGTAAACCTGCGCTTACACCATTAACAAGCAACAAACTACTCCCCGGTTGAACAACGTCGGCGTTATTAGCCTAGCGACCAAAATACTCCGACCCCACCCTATTCCAGCCCATTGTTAGTCCCATCACCCCGGTGTCTCAACTGCCCGACTGTAATCACGCTGACTTTCTATTGCCCGCCGTTCGTTTCACGGGGATAAAACGGGCACTGCTGTGGGTTTTTCCGAGCCGGAAGAAAACCGCAGACTTGCACCATAGATTTAAAAGACCCAGCGGTGTGCTAGCTGTTCCCCGCCAGTCTTTTGCTGTTGCGTCAGATTTTCCAAGACGGCTGTCTCTGGCCTCCATTAAGCATACCTCCACCGTCATATCGGTACTACCACCAACCTCCGCTCACCAGCACCTCGACTCAAACACAAGGACCGTGCCCCATTCCACTAATGTTTCTTTTTCGACCACACCTACCCAGCCAGAAAAGTCCCTCTTCCTCCCCCACCGGAACAACCACCGCCACCCATTTTTTCTTACCCAAACCCACTCCTTTTCTGCCTCTCTCCACACTGGTCCTTCCGGTACTTCGAGTTAACCATGCTAGCATAATGAACAACACTATAGGCCCTCGTTCTTCCTCACCTCTACCTTCTGTCGTATCCCAATCAACGCCAATTAAAAAAGAATTATTTGCATCTTCCCACCCAATTATTTCCATTAAAATTAACCCTCCACGCACCATTTCTCTATCTTTACAACCCCACCACTCACTCCGCCTGGACGGCAACTTACCCTTCACTTTTGCGCTAATTAACTGTCGTCCAATCCTAAATAAATTCATTCACTAAAAAATTTTGCTGCGTCTTCCAACCCGGATATAATCTTCATCACTGAGTCTTGACTTACCGAGGATACACCTAACAGTGCGACTTCTCTTGCGGGATACCAATCCTTTAGAGGTACTAGAAACGACCGCCGTGGGGGCGGTTGCCTTCTTTATGTAAGACAGGGCCTATCAGTCTCCGTTCTTACTCATCCTACACTAGAATTGATCCAAGAATCGGCATGGCTCATTATCAAGGTGTCGTCCTGGATCATCCATACTGCCTGCATCCACCGCCCTCCAGCTCATACTGAAGGTGGGCTCCCCCTCTTAGCCGAAGCATCTGACTACCTTGCATCCTTCCCATCAACATCGAAAATTATTGCCGTAGACTTCAATCTTCCTGGCGTAACCCGGTTCAAAAGTACGGCTCCACCAGGCCTAACATCGCTCGTTTCCCATCTACATCATGGGGTTGGGAACAGCGCGTAGCGTCACATACCAGAAATAACACATAAGATCTCATCTTTGCACATACTGATCACCACATCTTGGTTCATATCGGAAATAAATTTCCAGGGAGCGACTACAGGGTAGTTCACGGTAGAATCCACGTCCATGCCCCCTCCCTAACCATCCCATTGACACAACTCGTTCACCCTATCTTAACTGGCAGTAATTTTCCTCTCTAGTACGCCAACTTGACCGGGGAAGCCTTTTCCTAGTGGCTGACCCACGAATGGCTGCAGACGAATTTTATCGCAACATGGCCAGCTGCATCTGGAAACTGGCCATTACAGAAAAAGTGAACAAAAAAGACTTCACAACTTACCTCCCTGAAAGTCAAATATGCTAAGTTGCAACGGCACTTTTCCTTGACACATGACTTCTCCAAGTTCATTCTTTTGCACCATCTGTCCGGCACTATCTCTCGCCTAAGTGAATCTCTCCTTCAGAAAGAAGAAGCTATGGCACCAAGGCATAAAAATAACCCCATAATACTTTCAAAACTGTATACATTAAGATCCCATGATCGCAAACAATAAGTGAAATTCCTAGTTTTGCATAATAGTGAGTCTGCGACAACCCCAAAATACAAAGCTGAGACTTTCAATCAATATTTCGCCCCTTCCATGGCCCCAGCTGCAGTCGGCGACCCACCCGAACTACAGAATGGGAATAACTCCACCTCATTTTCTGTGTCCTTTGATGTTAAGACTATTAAACGACATTTAGCCAATTTCAAACCAGGGTCTTACGAAGGTCCTGATGGCATTCCTCCATCAGCTGTTCTTAGTTGTGGTCCTGACCTACCTTTGCTACTGCTCAACCTCTTCACACCTTCAACTTACTCTGGTGCAGTTCCGGTCAACTGGAAGCACTCTGCAATAATCCCTATTCATAAGAAGGGGTCTCTGCATGATATGTCCAACTACCGTCCCATCAACCATACGACTGTTATCTCCAGGGTTATGGGGAAGGTGGTAGAACGATCCATCGTGGAGTTCCTCTCAGCCTCCAAACCCTTAGCCCCAAACAGCACGTATTTCTCCAGTTTCGTTCTTCCTCCACCTGTCAACCTGACTACCTGAACCTCCTTACTAACCCAGCGAACAGGGTTATGGCATTCTCAGTCATCTACCTCGATATGTCTAAGGCCTTTGACCGTGTCCCTCAACTGCACCTTTTATCCAAAGTAAGCTCCTTTGGAATCGCCGATCCTCTTCCATCCTGGCGTTCGTCTTACCTAACCCAAAGATCACAGGTTGTCTCCATTGGCGGAATTACCCCCAATCCTAGACCTGTTACCGTTGGCGTCATACAGGGCAGAGAACTTGGTCCCCTGCTATTCCTTATGTACATTAATGATGCACTAGAATCAGTATCTCACGGCACCCCTTTACTGTTTGCTGACGAAATAGAAATAGTTTGCCCTCTTAAATCAAATGGAGTTAGTACTTAGGTTAGAGACATTTGTGCCGATTTGTCTGCCTTAGACGACTGTTGTACCTCCTGGATGACGAGCTTCTCTGCCGATAAGAGCGAAATACTCACATATAGGTGTAAACTACCTAAAGACTCAACTTTGCTACGTAAACCCACAATCCGTAACCTTGGTATCAACCACTCAGCCCCTCTAAATTTCCCAGAGCATGTAGTTATTCAGTCGGCTAAAGCTAGGAGGAATGTAAGTCTGATTTTTCGCACAATGAAACTATCCGACGGTATCCTCAGCATTTATAAAACATGTTCCACCAATCCTTGAGCATGGTTTTCGATACATTCCAGCATATCAAAGTCGGACATGATTGAAAGTAATCAGAGACGCTTCACTAAGCAAGTGATAGGTTGGTCGACGACTCTGAAATACAAGGAACGCGTCTAGACCTCAAACTTGAGCCACTTTGGCTACGGCGACTGAAAATTAACCTGGCTTTTCTGCATAACCTGGTGAATAGGCGCTTCTTCTCCACCGACCCACCTATATTCTCCTCTGCCAGCCCCTACCCCCTCCGTCATAGGTACCTACTCATCCATACAGAAATCGCCAAATCCTCTTTAAGGTCGCATTTCTTTCTTGTTTATGCCAAACTTTGGAACAAACTTCCCATCGGCATTCGGTGCATACAGAACCAATCTAGTTTTAAGGCTGCCTTAAACACTTACCCAAGTGTCACCCGGGTCCTTCAATTGACCAACACCCTTATCTCGGAAGAGCATGCCTTTGAGTCTGCCATGGATTTCTGAATACACATCCCACCCTCCTGCTTTCCATAACTCAACCTGAGGGCGCAAGAGAACTAGTATACTAGCGTAATACGGACAACACTGAAGATTAACCCTTGCGATCGCTGGGTAATTGGAGTAGTCGTAACCATTTTAGGGGGGACCTACCCCTGGCCCACCACTAGGCCCAACGCTTCGCAAATGGCAGAATTGCAAATACCATGATATGTCTTCCCCGCTTTCCCATTCACTTTCATACTTCTCGGTACTGCTCTGATCACCCCACTACATAAGTTAATTATTATTAGCCAACCCTTAGTAAGACCGTTTTATTGTGAAATATTGTTCTTTGTGGAATTCATTGCCCCATCAGTCTAACATCGCCTTCAAAAGCGAAGTCCGGAAACTACTGACTGTTCAGACTATTATTCGCATATACGACCCTTATCTCTCAGAGACTCGGGCGTACGAAGTTTGGTTAGGAATGCAACAGTTACTACAGTAAGGACTCCAAAACCTGGATTTCAGCCAACAACACTGTCACATTAAGGTCCGTGATGGCAGAAGGATGCTGGATTCTATGACAGCCATAACCGCGATTAACCCTCCTTATATCGGTGTTCACACCTCGGATTCCTTTCCCCATAGATTTCTCTGCCCCTGATTTACTCTGCTAACGTAACTGATTCTGTCTCTGTGCTGGGTACTGCCAGAACTAGTTTCTCTCTTCCTAGATATTTCGTCAGAGAACATATTCGAGGTTCCGTTTGCTCTCCCTACCTACTCATCTTGCTTCCCAGTAACCCGCTAACGCGAACAAAGTAGACGCCTTTCCCTTAGGTACCCAGCCTGGTTTCTTTTATAAAAAAAGGAAAATCTGTCCACGTCACACAGACGATGTGATTCGCCTACGCAACATACAAGTCCACGTTAGTAAGTTTTAAGCAGCACTCGTTAATTAAAGCAAGACAAGGCGCTGACGATGACGGAGCTCTACGTACAGGTCTGCTTTTTAAGGCATAAACTACCACCCTCCGTGTGCTTGCTTATCCCCACTTTTGTTTCTTGAGTCCGTGAGAAAACCCAGATGACGGCGATAGGTTTACTTCAGCATCTCCGAACGTGGGGAAAACAGACCACCCCTGGCAGTTGCGAAAAAAAACAACGCGGAAAATTAAGGTCAGCTGGAAAAACTATGGAAAGTACCTATATGAGCTGAATCATTCCTCCTTTAGAAAAAAATGTCATTGCTGGATTCGGTTGACCCCAGCAATCAGAGCACGCTCGGGCTGCGAAGGAATGGGCCACCTTCTTTAATGGATATGTATGCCATCAGCCCGGACCTGACCTTGCGGAAGGGGAAACCACACACCACCCTTGTTCGGTAAATAAGCGTTTGGCTACTTTGTTGGACGGTCTTAGGAAGTAGCTCATCGGACTATCCACTCATGCTTCACCACCCATCCCTCCACTTCTTAACATGCCCCTGTTTCCCCAATCATACACCTGGTACGTATGCTGACGTCCATAACAACTGCTGTGGTTCTTCTTTCTTAATTATTCATGCAAGCTTACTGAAATCACTATGTGGTACAAGTTGCTATCGTCCTGTTCAAAGACAAATTACCGATCCCAATATTTTTATGCTTCTCCCTTCTCTTCTTTCCACGATTCCTCGTAACAAATACTGTCCTAGCATCCAGCCCACACTACCATCCGCGAGCCATTCAGTAGTGCCCCTTCTTGGCAACTGAAAGTAATAAACATCGGCGAAAGATCATATGATCAGTTATAATTGACTCCCTGTAGCACGTACACCGGGCACGTAGACTAGAATAGTTCCACAAACGGAGCAAATAATGACTTTATTCCCCAACCATTGCGCTGGCCGTCCTATCAGGCCACTGTAATCTGCATCTGCGAAGATATCGGAAGATGGGTAGGAACGCGTTTAAAATAAGGACCATGCTCCACAGGACTGACTGAGCCATATGCTCTGTAGGGTGAAAGCAGCCGATGTTTGTTGCACATGTCCCGTCAACGGAAACTACCTCCTGCGTGTTCCATGACAGTTGTGTTGTCCCTGTAATCTTCATAAGAAACTGACTGTTATCACTGCTCTCATTTTTGTATACTCACCTTAACACCAGCCGGAACAAATTCCAGACTGCCCCTCTCTCTCTGGCTTTACTCCGGGCTCGCCATTGACCACAGATGCAACGCAAACTATCACCGAAAGCTCCACTCCGTCCTTTGCGTTGGTTGTCTATCCCCTTTAGGAAGCTGATACCCTGATCTGACGCTCCAGTACCTGGCCGCGCGACCCTGAGACAAGCCAAGCTACGCTAATGATCGCCCCGGGTGCCTCATTTCAGATGGGCCATCACGATTATCCAAACATTCACTATCACTACTGAAATGCCGTGCAAACTCCCAACCGCAAAACCCGTACCGCCAGAGAACACCATAACCTCCAATATCAAACAAAGACAACACAGGTCATTCATAGCAAGTGCATTTAAGGATTGACTATAAATCTTACACGTGCCCGTTTACTTCCCGCCACACATCACAATCCGCTCCCGGCTGCATAAGTCCAGTGACCATTTTTGTAAGTTCCTTTGTCTCTCTGTCCACAGTTTTTCATATATGTTCGTCCAGTAAATTGTCTGGTGCAACCTTGAAGGTTTACTGCTGTTTCATTTTAAGCATTATTTTGACTACCGAATGTTGTTGATTGCCACTCTCCATCCACCTCATATGATATCCAGTGTGATTTGGACTCTTCTCCATCCCGCTACTACATCCATATTGATCTGCATCTTTACCATGCTACCCTCCTGATTTTTGATGAACCCGGCCGCTTTACGACATCCACCATTTCTTCCCAGCCAAACTATACGCCGGCGATGCGCACATTTGATGCATTTAATCATGGATTGACTCATAGTCAGCCCCAGAAAGCTTCGGCGATGGATTATCTAGCTCTGATTTGAAGCCCAAATCTCGTGATTGGCCCAATTTATTGCAGGTCATGTTCACGAGAGCGCAAAAACTGCATCTTCACGACTAATGTTTTGTTTTACCATTTCCACTGCGCCATCTGTGTGTAAATTTGATCTTTCCTTGTGCACAACTCTCGATTTTCGAAAAATATACACATTATTATTACTGTTATTATTACGAATTCGTGAGGACCACCTTCCTGATCATATTTTATTTTCGTTTCACACACCTTCCATCACTGCTTGCGACATTCTCTTCTTAATCGCTTCCACATCGGGACTGTTTTCTGCCTGCCGAGCACTTGTAAACTCCTCGCCGCAAACCTTGACAAAGTTAAAAGTATTGCTTCGGGTATAACCTTAAGTAGCCTCAGTGTCCTCGGTCGCATCACCACCTTCTTGAATACCGCAAATTCTTGCTCTAGCCACCGACTATTGATCTTTCCACAACTGGACGAAGCGCTTTTGTGCATCGAGTTCACCTGCACATTTTCGTTATTATAAGCTCACTACTCACCCACAGATAACAATGGGACAAATGTCGTCACCCAAACTTGAATTTGTCCAAAACAATCCAATTCTATTTTTTCGACTTACCGACAGCCGGCCTGAGGCAAGTGAACAGACCTTGGCCGTGGAATGTTTAATAATCCTTGCGAATATCAAATCGTTTCGGGATTACTCTGGGCTATAGTCAAGATCCATGCGAACCTTCCAGCTATGATATCATCAAAATATTTGCCGTCGCCATGCAGAACACAGGTTTCCTTCCTCGCTCATTTTAGACTTCTCTTTGCGTCGCCCTTGCAAGTACCCGTCTGATCCTGCCATTGGGCATGGTCATTTTGTTTTCGGGGCAGTGCTGCAGCGTTCCACGTTGTGCGTTGCTGCCTTTGTAACCTGTAAGTCCACTAAAGTGTCATTCTAGCGCATTCAACATAGGTGAAGCTTTGTCCTAGTCAAAAATATTTGCGGAATTTTTCTGAGCATCAAAAGCTGACCGCGTCTTAACGTAAGCATTTTCCCGGTATTTTATCAAGATTTCGGTTTGCATGTTGCCAAATTTGACCTGACCTTTATTTAGACGCAGTTTCACTATGCGGCATCAGAGCCATTGGCCTGCTAATTTAGTTTACCAGCAGATGCAATTACCAATATGCCCAATCATGTTCTTACTGACACGTTTATGAAAACCTGGAGAGCACCCGGCTGCTCAAGCCAAAGGTCAAAACCACACCGCTTGGGTTTTAGCCTTGTCAGTGTATCATCCCATTTGTGACTTACCGCTTAACTGCCTTTGGCAATTGTTGCCTGTCAGAGCACTTTTGTTTTAAAGCGGATAGTTCCCTTCTCCCAATAACCCCATCGGAGTTTTCATACAGCAGAATCTCATCACCTTGCTGTCGATCCCGTTATTCGTCGAGGCTTTGGCTGATCTTTGACCAGCCATTGCCTCGGCCCATTATTATAGGGTTTTCTCGGTTGACTGAGTGTTGTTCCAAAACTCTTGAGTACATTTAGGCATTGATGGACTAAAACATTTCGCCTAAGTCTTTTGTTTACCATTTTTCGAACTGACTTTTGCCAAAGCACCCTAAGGACATTCTCGCTAACGCCAGAGTATCAAAATTTCATTCAATATTCACGAGTGCTTCAAATGCACATGTAACTTGCAGTGCCAAAAATATCGGTTTGACGTTTAGCCGCGGTCAGACATACTCACTAATGTACATTAATGGTAATTCTATTTACAGTTTTTTATTCCCATCTTATTCCCATCTTATCTGTCACTCGGCGTTAACTCGGTTTACCTTAGGCAATTATGCCGTCCTTCGCAATAATTCCCGATTGCATACTCAAACTAAATAGCGTAATCACATTAAACGCAACCCTTGCGCTGATAAATATATGAAATTCACGAAGTCCTAGGTACCTAAGGACATCGGGCTGTTCTCTGAAGCTGCATGGATTCCTGCACTGTGCCAAGCGTACCGTCGTGGACGTTGAGCTAAAGAATGAAGACCATTTTAATAAGGTATAATTGACGTACGATGGTTTGTCAAAAATTACTGCTACCACACTCAGCTGAGCTGAGAGAGGCAACTGCCCCCTTAGCCTTTCTGAGTCCAGCCTGGGCATGGATGTCATCATATCTGATGCTTCCGGACGAACTGACAGTTCCCACGGTAATTCTGACGAACATCCGCCAAAATCGGTTAAATCCACCAGGGTTGATGTATGTAACATGCCCATCAGACGCGCTGCTGCACAAAGCCCATCAAAAGGTTTCCAAGCTACCTATGTATAACGTTTCAGTTCGTCAACAAGGCCCTAGATAAGATATTCAATAGGAGTAGCCAAGTAGCAGCAAACATAACTCTCTTAAAGTATATCCGAACGTGCGCTGACAGATCCTCTCCTCAAAGAGAGGTATTTTAATAACTGTGGGGTGTTACCGTGCTGCTTATAGGCGAAAAGTCACATCAACCAAAAGAATTTCGGCTTCATACACGTAAAGATAATGACCAAGGGCGGGCGTCTACATCTTCGTAGATCATTCCTCTGTTAGTTAACACTGAAAATTGGCGGCCCTTCTTCGGCGGCTCCCGGCTTCGGTCAAAAACTTTAAACTTCGCGCCGCATGCCTTTCCAGTGAGCAGTTCTGTGCGACAGGCAAACAGCAACTCAGCCACCGAAACAAGCTTGCGCGGCGAAGTATGAAAGCAAATTTTCCCGTGCCGTACCAGGTGGTCACCGTGCCCCTGGCCATGGTTTGCTCAGGTGAAAACTGCCAAATGTCACCAAGCCAACTACCATCCAGCCAACCCACCTAACTTAACACATACCTTTAAAGACAATATAAGCTGGCACTGTGACATACCAATAGTGGCACAGTCACCTATTTCCTTGCCCTCAGGTTCCTTCTCTGCCTGGCCACAGGCCACCTACCGTGCCCGAAGCAGCAGTTGAGAAACGTGGACTGTTAGCCCCGTCTCCACTGGGCGCACCCCAGTCAGCTTTGCATTCATGAATACATCAAGAGAGAATGAATTCGCTGGATCGACAGCGGCCACCTCCATCACTTAGAACTTATCCAGCATGAAGCAACAAGCTGCCACTGCGATCGCAGCCTCAGACCTGCAACCATCACAAGAACCTAACCCAATAACCGGCGGCAGATTCCCCAAATTCCAGACTGTCACAACTAGTAGGTGTAAACTCTGGGCCGCCTGCCATGGCTGCAATTTTCCACACGCACTGAGCCTTTAGCCTCGCAAGACAGGTTGTCTTAGCGCGGATGTCGTATTACGTTTGCTCGCCCTTAACTGCTGTGACCGTTTAGTCGCCACTATTGCTCGGCTCCTTACTGCCGTAATACTAACAACGCAGAAACTAAACTGGTAAAAAAGACATTCGATGTGCGCCGGCCAAAACCGAGGATTTTACTGCGCCCAAGAACCACGAATAGCATACTCGTCAAGAACATTTGCCAGGAGGGCTTTAAGACGAGTGTCTGATCCCATGTTATCCTTGCCTTCTGGCGCACGAAGATGTCTACCATGGTAACGAAGGTTGCCTTGCCGGAGTCAGTGAAGCCGACTCCATCTTAGGGGCTTTTTTGAGAGGACAAAGCAAAAAGCTGAAAATGGCGCTCGCGAGTGCCGGTGATTGTTTGCTTTGGTAGCGGACACCCAACGGCTTTTGGTGCTGCCTTTGTCGGTGCAACAGGTAAGCGACATGCCCATGCGAGCATAAATTATCGCAACAAATATGTCATCCAGATGAAATTGGTGCAGCTTTGACTCTGGTCATACCAGAAGTCTTCAACAGCAGCGCTGGCAGCGGCTAGACTCCACCGGAAGGGTGAGACTGATGAGGCGAGAGGAGTCCGTCGGACAATTCGCACTCCATAGCAGCAGGTTTCCACAATCGATGGACACCATGTGGCGTCGGCCGGCCACCTTGAAAATGAGCGATTCAGGACCAGGCTATACCGCGCTAAACGGACCGGTATATATCGATTGCGGTGGTGGTCGAACAGTGCCAACAGAAAATACGTGATCTAAAGTGTCCAATGAAGCTGCCGTTAACCCCAAAGATCGCTGGTCCCGTGGTGAAGTGACATGAAGTATTCGCATTTGCTTTGAGAGAGGTTCTGCCTTGTTTTCATAACTGAAGTTCCTGGATCTCGAAGGGGACACTAGCTCTCTGAGGAGGCGAAGCTTGCAATCAAATACAGGCTCGTCTGGTGTAATGCCCGCCACTACTTTAAAACAACCCAAAGGTTAAAAATAGCCGACCTTGGTGTTTTGCTCCATAGCGGGTTGGCCCGTGTCGACAGAGCGGCTTTTAGTTACTGGTGAAATCTTTACAGCACACTGTTAGCTTGCGGGTGGTAGACGGTTGTTCTAGTATGTTTACATCCAATAGTTTTAATGAAGTTTGAGAACGCTCTGTCGAAATATGAGCCACAATGGGTAGTCACTGCAGCGGGGCCACCAAATATGCTTGCCCAACCTGCCAAGAAGACATTAAAGTCCTCTTCTGAAGTAGGGCAGGAAACTGGTGTGGCTTGTGGCCAACGAGTAAATTGGTTTCCATATGTGAGTGTGCAGACGTCGCAGTGAGACGGCGGGAGAGGCCCCATGAGATCAGTATACACGTAGTGAACACGTGTCTCGGGCCCGATAACTTTGCCGGTGGAAGTTTGCTCTTTGGCACTGGAGACGGGCACCAAGTCACTCGCGTACGTTAAGCCTAACGTTGAGTCACACAAGCGCTCGGTAACTAGCCTCACGGAAACAGAGGCACCTGGGTGGGTAAGTTGCATAGCTCATGAAATGTTGGAAAACGGTGAACTGCCGGCACCATCGGCCTTGGTCGACCTTTGGACGTGTCGCGACGTTGTGACAGGTACAACCGCTAAGTTGAAGGAGCTGTTTCGTCAAAGTTGGTAGATATAAGGATCTATCACTTGGACTTGTGCAATCGCATGGATTTCAGTGCATGGTTTTGGCGACAACCGCAGCTAATGTATGCCAGAAATTTCATCGGCAACGGAGTTGTCTGCCCCAGAGACATGCTGATTGTTCACAGTGAACTTTAAAACAACGTCTGAGTGACGATTTTTACGTGGTGAGCGCTAGCCAGATGATGAGTGCAACGTCTGATAGAGGTTTTTGACCTGTGATCAAATTCATTGGGAGACCCCATAATCCATTTCTAAAACGCTCGACAGCGGGGTAGACAGCGAAAGCTCCTCCTACCTCGAAAGAGTTGCAAAGAAGGATCAGAAAAACGCTGGTATACAAAGCGGGAGATGGTGCTTTGTCTCACCCTGTAGTTCAGAAGCATCCTGATTTGAAATGATAATCGTTAGAAATTCCCTACACAGGTGAAAATATGACAAGTCCACTTTAGACTTTTATCAAAAGTAACCCTTAGGTATTTCACAGACCCAACCCTGGCAAGTGTTTTTGAGTTGACGGAATACGTTTCGGATGGATAGGCTGACCAGGAGCGTGTTAGAGAGAACAGATATTCGAAACATTTAATTATGTTGAGATTTAAACCAACTTGTGCAAGGGAGTCGTAAACAAGACAGTTTATTGTGAAACTTTGAAAATCATCGTTGTTCGAAATGGCTTGAGAGAGGGCAACATCAGCATACTTAAACAGATGATAGGGTGAGTTAGGTGATAAGTCGCTGATGTAAGTAGACAGGAGAAACGGTGAAAGAGGAGCATTCTGCAGCACTCCTGGGTTGTTGATCAACGGCTTTGAAATTTTACCGTCCACGCCTGTGCACTGGTTTCGGTTAGTAAAGTGATTAGATCACCGTGGTAATAAAGGCATGGAACAATCAAATGTTTGCAGTTTGTGAAGTAGAGGAGAACCCGGGACCAAATAAAATGTCAACGGATAAATTAGAAAGGCGCAAAGCACAAATTTCACTGATGCGTTTAAGAACTTACAAAAATGGTGAATGTAGGAGGCTACAGCGTCCAATAAGGACCTGTTAGACTTATAGGCAAGTTGAAAAGGATCGTCAGGGGAATACATAGCAGAACGCGAGCGCTTAAGTACAGCACGCTTTGTCTGTTTAAGACCGGAAAATGGTATGGCGGTGGGGCGAAAACGTTTTGCTAAAGCAGTAGAACTGTTAAATTTAGGGATGGCGATAACAGTGACCGGTTTCCAGCAGTCAGGGATAGAAGACGAGATTAATGATGAGCTAACTAGAGAATTAAATGCACCGGTCAGAGTCACCAGGTCATAAAAGAGCTGAGCACAGACAGTCAGGACCAGCCTCTGTGGTAATTTTAGCGGTGCGGAGAAGGTTGAGCACCTATTCTTTAGAAAATCTCGTAACTGGCGTATAATCACCCTGTTCAAATATGATGGATGAAAGCATGGTTGATGCCATCGACATCCGCAGAAGTTTTCGTATGCTTCTTCTTCTTCTTCATGCACAACAGATGAATGCCTTTCCATGGAATCAATTGTTGTTACCACTCAGGAGTTTGCTGGCGAATGTCATTTTGATGCGTTGGGTTTCCGCTTTTATTAGGTTAGCAATGTACCGCATTCTTAAGTTATTACGGGATTCGTAGGCGCTAATTGCCTCATATTAGAGATTTCAGTTTCTTAGTGGAGTACGGCCATTTGAGAGGAATGGGGTTTCTGAGGGCCAGCAGATATCAAGGATTGTGTTAGCCATCTCTGTGATAAGTTTGACATTTTCATTGAGCAGGAGTTCAAAATAGAAGCAGGTAGATACGAGTGAAAGGGATTTCTGAAGAACAATAAGGCTTTTATGTGAAAATTTACCGAGGCTAACTTGGATTTAATTTGTCCGCCTGAAGAAATGGAAGCTGACCCAGGGTATGTCTTTGGCCTTAACAAAAGTAGACAATAATCACTACTTGAAATTGGAGCACGCATTTTCAGGAGAAGTAAATCAGAGTGGTTGGTAATAACTCTATCTAGAATGAACCCGCTTCTAGTGGGAGAAATGCAGAGATCAGTCAAATCGAACACAGTCAGTGGCAAGGTAGATGCATGATTGAAATCACCTACAGTAATGTGCAGCTTATCCTCATGAAGAGGAACAATAAATACCAGAAAATGGTCGAAAAAGATGCGGTGTTTTGTTGCAAGCAAAGAGTAGCAATTTATAAATTGGTTATGATAATGCGTTATGAAAAGAAAACCTAGGATGACACTTCGTCACGAGTCAATTCCGTTTAGCGAGTACGTATAAATAACTTTCAACTTGACGGACCAGAAGGAGTTCATGTGTGTTACCACACCGCCACCACTCTTCTTGTCCGAAACTCTGTCCTGCCGGCGGAGTCTGAAGCTCTCTCTCAACACGAGTGAATCAGCGGTATCCCGGTTCAGACACGATTATTGTATCCAAATGACACACGTCTGAACATGGATCAGTGATTGAAGTGTGAGCGACAGGTCCGTCACTTTCCTAAACAGAGCGGATGTTGATACTCAACAGTGCTGGAATGAACATGTTGGTCGGTAGGTTACATTTAAAATCTATCTGCCAGCCAGCACCAGTACCTTGTTTGGAAGATTTTTGAAGTGCAGCAATGCGTGATCCCAGTCCATGCCGAGAAGCACTATGGTTTTCAAACAACAACTGACTGTTGCGGCGAACGGAGACCATAATCGGACCAAATATCCGATGGAAGAACAACGAAATAAGAATGACACAGAATTGTAGTGCAATCAGTAAAAAGGCGCACGCTGATTGACCACGGATGTAAACTAAAACAATATGTCATGAGTTTGACACGTGGCAACATGGAGCAATCGGAATATTGACTGCCAGAATGCGTGTTCGAGGTGAGAACGTATTGCAGCAGGCACGAGATTAATTGATATGCTGTGGGTTATCACAGTCGCGAAAGGAAGGTAATCACAGAAGGCTCCTAGTGACTGTGGTTGGCGAAGGAATTACTTCGATCCACTTAGCATTGTGATGCCGGTGTTAATCGGCGATTAGTCCTAGAAAAATGTAACGTATTTACTATTTATTCAGCAAGACACAATAGAAAAACCTGTGCATGCGCAAATGCGGAATCGCCAGGTTTCTCACTCTCGGTCTCTGAAATGCGCTTACCGTCCGCCTTTGGGAAGTATTGTACCATCGCCTCCTCCCTCACATTCTAAGGGACTTATTTAACGGACATCGCGAGTTAGCTTCCACGTTGCAATTGTAATGTTAACCTTTCCTAAATGTCCGTCGGATTTGTTCCACGAAAATGAGGGCATGAACCGACATGGACGTTTTCGCCGGAGAACATCACCACATCACCCGTCCTAAACGGCTTTTCTCTATGTATCCACTTCTGTCGAGCTCGCAAAGGTGGTATGCATTTTAACTACCATCCCAAAAATACCCTGTTCAAGTGACTGGCTTGCCTCTAGCGGCGAAGATATATCCCGCAAAGATCAACGACTTCCACGAAACCACTACTAGGCCTTGATTCCAAAATGTAACTGGGCTCAAAACCAAATGTGTGATGTCACTGGAGGATGCTGATACTAATGGACAGTTGCTCATTACTTCTTCCACTTCACTTAATGCCGTACTTAAAGGTTCCTCGTCAACTGTTCGTGATTTAATCAGCGCAGCTTAAGTCTTAGAATGAATCTGATGAAACGTTTTAATACCCCACCTCGATGGATGACGTACTCGGGATTGAAGTGCCCCTGAATGCAGGGGCTTGCAGTTCAATCTTTCAGCATTTCCTGCTTTAAGCCTTGATTCCAAACTAAACGTTTTATGCTCCTAAGTGTGCTAAGACTGGTTAGAAACTAATCACACGAAAAGTTATCTTCAGGATCCATGGGTTCCACCCAACCGGCTTCCTTTCTGCATAGTCGCTGTAGGTTCACCTTCCCCGGAATCAGCCTCGGTGAAAAGAACATAAGAGGATCTCACAAGCTGGAGGCAGATTTATGGAATTTCCCTACTTGTGACTGCCTAGTGAACAGTGCTCAGCTGGAAAAGGAAATCATCGACCTTGGCATCCCATTGCACCCCGAGGGTGCTTTCCACGAGTGCTCTCCGGTTGTCTGTTTGTTGAAGTGAATTCCAAGGCTGCGACGTCATTGGACCTACATTTAACAGAGTGTAAGCCGCCGAGCCTTAGCAGCTGTGTCATACTCACCATCTGTTCTTCAGCCTTGCCCTTCTCATTGGGCGGATCGAGGCAGTCGCCGAAAAAAATGTGCAAGTAAAGCTGTCCATTATGGCTCGTTTAGCTGGCTCTCCATGTATTACCGGTGTCTCTCCTGATTCGCGCAAAAGGGTGACCATGAGTTTGTAGTTCACAATCCGACACAAGAAATGCAACGCATTTCTATCTTTGTCAGGCACCTTCATATGCGGAAAAATCTTCCTCGAGTCAGTAGATGCTGCGAGTTTACCCGCTCGAAAGTAACAAAGAGACTCGATCAGTGGCATTGTTCACTGTGACCCTTGCAGCAGCCGATAGTCGAAAGAAGTTCCTTGAAATTTTGCTGTACAATTGAAAACTGTGAGATTTTCTATTTCCTTTTTGTTCATCTCAGGATGGTGGGACAAAAGCCATATTTTTTCCACGGTGTGCTTAGCCGCCTCTTCTATATGCACGAGTGTTTCATGTATCTTTCCAACAAACTTCTGTCCCGACAAAATCTTTATCTCAAGCCTAACAAACTTTGGAGCACGTATACCCCGATATTCAAGGTGCGCTCGACCTGCAGACGCTTAAAGGGCAAAAACTCATAGCGAAACGCAAGAATTCTTACCCCCCGCTCGCACTGCCTCTAACACCCTAAAGTTTCCTGTCAAGGCTTTGGAGCCATAGCTTCCTAAATCTCTCGATCTTCCAGGCCCAGATTTATGCAGAAAACAATCGACTGAACTAGACAATCCAGCCTGCCTTCGGTACGTGGCAACCAAGCAGCAGGTCTATCCCCTCAATGTTCAAGATACTCACGCTCAAGTCTCGCAGATGCCTTCCAACGTGTGCATCGTTTCCAGAAATGATCTGTAGCCAAGGTGATCTAAAGATATAGCGCACTTCTGCGTCTTATCACGTAACCCAACATCGCACAAACGTCTCTTTTGATACGTCTCGCCTTGGACATTAAGTCGTCAACCAGACTTCGGGCAACTTTGGAGGGTTATCCGAACAAGACTTTCAGTAATTTCTTCGCCATATCATAATACTGGGCGGCCTCCAACATGGGACAGCCATCAATTGCCTCCGTCGATTGTCATCGACAGCTGCGCGTAACGTTCACTAATCTCTGCCCCGGGTCCAACATTGTATTCAAAGAAATTTTCCAATTGCATCATGAAATGGCCGCACCGTTCGGAAGGCCCGTCGGACTTCGACAGACCTAACCTCAGTAAGCCCAGAGGCGACTGAGCTGGAGGAACGACGTGCCTGAACGGTGCGTCACCTTCGTTAATTATTCGGCCTATGTTTTTATACTGATGTTCGATAGGAAAGCGTTAGGCCTCCGAGGACCTGACTCTCTCTGCCTTCTCGGTTTGCTCTTAAGCTGCAGCTGCCTACGCAGTCCTACGATTTTACACATCATTACTCCTTAGGTCAACATCACTAAAACTTGAACCGACGCTCACAGTGCTACCAGATCTGATGGGCTTGACGGATTCAGAAGACCCCAACAATTCGCCCAAGACTTATCGGGTTACTTCCTGGAATTGTCCCACTTGTGGTCCTTTTCTCGGCATTTCGAATGTTTCCTCCTTCCAAATCGATCAACATGAGTTTCGTAAACAGCACTGGAACAGTGCGCAGCTAAAGTGGAATCCCAAGTCCAAAATTCTGTGAAAACGGTTAACAAGATTTGGTTAATAAACAAGCACGGACAAATCTCCCGTGTAAGAGGAATAGAAACCAGAGATCCGTTTGATATGAATAAATCAGTTTTTATATGTGGTGCACGAGTCAAACAGATAATGAAAACATTCTTGATTTTGATTGTTCGGTTTGAACTTTTTCGTCTGTAGACCTTAGTTGGACAAATGTAAGGCAACTGAAAGAGAAAAGCCAATTTCATTGTTGTACTAAAAGTCAAGGTGATGCTATTTCGGCATAAGTGGGCATGTTTAGAAAGCTAGATGCGACAAATGACAACACGAATTGGGGTGTGGTGCTCGAATGATCAGCAAATCAACGCCCAAATGCATCCGAATCTGTTGCGAAATAGCTGTTTCGGAAATGGTTAGGGGCTCGTTGGAATCACCTTCGGAAAAGTATAGAGTGGCCAGTGGAGTGCTCTGGGAGAATTAGGAATTTTTCCTGTTTGCGTGAAGCTCTCATCCCTTAAATACTGTGAAAGATGAATATCAAGGCATAGGAAAATATCCTACTATGGTTCTTGTAGTTAGTTGGCGTGTTTCCCCAAACATCTCAATGGGGAATGCGGGTATAAAATGGAGTTGTCAATAGTTGCAGCTTTTTCAGAATAAACGATGATCAAATTACCTCTAGATGATTATACATAAACGCGTACAGTGTCACGCATTTCGTTTTCTCACCAATGGTGCATCGAAAAATAGAAAAATTCCAAGTAAATGTGTATTCTTACTAGAATCATAGTTGAATCGTTAGGAGAGTGAATGGACGATAAGTGGGAGGAAGTTCGTCGGTCAGGCAAAGTAACCTTCGGAAAGAGGACACGAGACCCGAAAGTTTTGGACTCTCTCCTCACTTGTATGCTTTGCATATTGATGGGTGAACAAAATTATCCCGGGAGCACACGACCGGTTTCGTAGTTATTTCTGTCCTTCATATGTGTTCCCGGTATTTTTCTGTCGAATAATCTCTATACTAGTGTGCTCCTTTCTTAGTTTCTCACTAGAATCTCATTTGAACCGCTAGGAGCGTGAATGAACGCCAAGCCCATTGAAGAACACCATAGTGATTTGTCGAAGGAAGTTCGTCTATCACAAAAGCGTCATTTAGGTGAATTATTTTTTCTAATTCTTAAAATAGCTCAAATAATTAAGTTGGTACTCATTACGCCTGCAAATAAGAACGGGAGGTCGAAAGTGTTTGCGTGAAATAATTACTCGAATGAAAACCCGCAGAGTCGCGGAATTGTTCTCCCGCCATCTTTGTTTGACTGAGGGTTGATCCTTGTCATTCGGTCGCTTATTATAACGGTGGTTGAGAGCATGTGTAACGATCATTCGAGGAATGCGCAGTGCAATTACGAGACATGCTTCTAAACAAGATTGATTATCAGGTTCTGCCACACCCGACTGTGGAATTGATAACATCAAACTAACAAAATCTCCAAAGTATCGAACATTAGGACTCAAAATCGAGAACCAAATTCACGGCATGTGAATCACGTACGCCAATCACGCACATCCAACAGAACTGTGCTCGGACTAGACAAACGCCCATAAACATGAGCAAACGAGTGTATCAAGAGGACACAGTGCGTATAAACTTGTTTCGTTCTTTACTCCACAATGATTCCATATTCTCCGATGATTTTTCGGCATCTGTTTCCGACAATAGTAGCTGGGTTGTTCGTGGTTGTGCACGTTTGAACATGTATTTGTGTAGAGAAATTGAAATATGTTCGAGTCTCATTGGCGAAGCACATTACGTAACTTGTGAACATTGATGATGAAAGATTTGTGCAGCGACCACCTAAGGATTGATGAGATCGTGGAAATGAGTGAAGCGTTGGTGAATTTCCGAGCTGCGCGCTCTGCTAACATCCAAATAGTAATCTGTTGGATTCCCCGATATTGCGAAAACCGGGAGAATAAATTTTGTTTTATTTTTCTGCCACGTATCTCATCTGCTTACAAAGGATGTGAAAATTTTAATAAGAATACGCTTCTGTTCAATGTCACCCTGACAAAAGACTTGTGTGCAGTATTCAACGCCACCGATTTGTGGTCCAACTCGACTGCTGTATGGAATGAAATCTGGAGTTTATATTTTGTATACATATGAGTGTATATGTAGACATACAGTGATATGCTTTTGTGTATATACATATATACATATATATGTACACCCATCCGTACGGATAGATGTACATATGGGTGTACGGGTAGACACATTTATGCACTTGTACACCGCTATTTTGTTCCAAAACACATTTATATGTGAGACGCGTGTAGGTGTGCTGGAGCACCAAAAGCCCTCCAAAATTTGTCGAAAACCCCAAAATGAACCCTGATACCACCTTAACTTACCCCCTAGAAAAAACGACCCATTTCAACGCCTCAACGATAGTAATACAAGGTCTGCTGATCAGGAACACATTGTTCTACGTTTGAGAACTGCTGTGTAGACTGCAGTAAAGAAAAACTTGGCTTATTTCTGGCCAGTTGTTTGCTTACAACCAATTGCATATGCCCGATAGTTTCGTAGTCATTAACGTTTTGGCCTATTAGACGCCTCTACCGATATTTAGAAAAAAGGCATGTCTCATAAGCCCATTCTTGTTAGTCCACCAAAATCCGCTATATTCGAAGGAAAGTGTAATCCGTAATACTGATATGCTGGTACATAAACGAGTTCTACATCATTTCGTCACCGGCATTGTTCGTCGTTTTCGTTTTGCATCAGGTGATTGGTATACTATGATCAGTTTTTACAGACCTGCAATGGTCAAAATATGAAACCAATTCACATCAAACATCCATTTCCTAATTAATCTCATACTCCTAATCAGTGCACTTTTATATTTTTACTTTTTAATATTTTGCAGGAAGTGACTGTGTTTGCTTTCCGATAAGCGATGCCCTAATCAAATGACTAATGCCACATTAATGGAACACATCTTGAAGCAAACAGCATAAAACAATGATGAGTATAAATGAAAGCTTCTTATCTCTACAAACGGGTATTGTGTACTTGCTCTAACTTACGCTACTTCTTACACCTTAGTAAACCGTATCTGCTTCGTTGTAGCAGTGTTGGTGTTGTTACTGTTGTTGTCCTTGTGGTATACTTCATCTAAAAGCAGCCATACAAACTAACGCGGCCTACCTATCGCAACAGTGCACACTTCCATCTCGGCCGATGTAATTTTTCCGTACGTATCCTTCATGTTTTATTTTCATTGGTTTGTGCAGGCACAAAAAAATAAACGACGAAATTAATATTGGTAAGCTGTCACAGACAACTTGGAGCGGATCCAAAGGTTCAGCAGAGGTTTGCAGTAAGTCATACATGTAATCAGGCTCCGCAGTATTTCCTGCCAGTCAGTTCAATTCAGTGGTTCCAGTCGATGTTAACTGCTAGTTTCCATCATGGCCGAACTGGCGTTCTACTCGAGCGAATAGCAGCTGTTGAATATAGCACGGATGCAAAGCAAGAACAAGCAGCAGCAATCCAGGAATTTGCACAGGGGGAGAATACTTTTATTTCGTAACACATCAAGATGGTCCATACAGACTTGCGATAACTAAAATGAAGAACATTGGACATACAGATGCCAAAAGCTGCTGGAATACTTCACGAAGGCAGTCACTCATTTGTCTCCGACAAGCAGTGTGAAAACTTGGCTTGAAATGTTTTTAGCTAATAAATCCTTTATTGCCATTCGTTCAAAATGTGTTCCCTCTTTAAGGTTTTGGTGAGTTTGTTGAAACTGGCTCTGCTGGTCACGGAGACACCCGCTTGATGGATTCGGACTTCGTAATCACCACCGTTTTCCGCCTGGGGTAGCACAGGTCATGCTTAATCTACAACGATTATTTCTAAGTGGAATTCGCGGCAGCCGTAATCTGTCATATTTTTACAATGAACATATACGACAGACTGACACAAGTTTCCCGCTTCGTTTGGTGCTTCCAGGCAATGGCATTGCATTCTCGCCAACTGTGAAGTGGTAATGATGATGGAAGCAGGAAATGTGAAACACACAAGTTGGCAAACAAGCTCGTTTTCAATGATTCCCACTCATGACATTACATCACAATATATTAGGAAGAACTTTTAGCAAGGATTGAATCAGCCAGATAGAAATATTAGTTGGGAAGGGATTTGTGGGGCTACATGCAAAACCCGAATACAGATGAACGCGCTGTATTAACTGTTTTGTGATTTAGGGTTTGCACTGGGACGGAGAGTGGGCCGGGGGAGCTGAAGTTCAAGTTAGACAAGACATGGTTAGAAGTTTTGTCCCTGAGGTCCAAATTGTTTTGTCCAAATAGCCAAAGTAGGCAACTGGGTTCCAAAGTTGGATTTGAGAGTCTTTGTCCTCACTTGTCGAGTTTATCCCCGTCATCACAAATCGAAATTTGTGCCTAAATCAACTTTGTGAACACATGCTGTCAGCGAGAGGGTTATTGAGGCCAGAAAATAAGAGACGGTCAATAGAACCGCAGAAATTTGCAGACCTCATGTTTTCAAGGCTATATAGAGGCGCAGGCATAGTCCTTCTTAACAAGTCTGACTATATAACGAAAGTGGAAGCCATTCTGGATGACAAGTCGAAATTTGCAAAAATGACGACGGAGAATGTTAAAATGCTTCAGATTGAGAAGTCGTTGTCCAGCATCCTGAGACGGCTGAAACAAAAGGATATAATGGATTCGAACAGCTTCCGCCTAAAGGAACCAGTATTCCGAGAATGTACGGTTTACCCAAAATACACAGAAATAGAGTTCCTCTGGGAGCTAGACTCGATATGTGCGATTCACCGTATCACGCTGTGGCAAAATGGCTGTCTAGTTTGCTGGAACCCGCTAGGAAGATGGTGGCAAGACATAGCCTCGAAGACATTTGAGCTTATCGATTCCGTGAAAGAGTCAAATATACAAGGACGAAGAGTGCTTTCTTTGGACATTACCGCTCTTTTTATCGAATTTCCGGTCAAGGAAACAATTGAAAGCAGTGGGTTGGCGATAAGTCTTCTGATAGTCGACTTGAAACAACTACTGTTCTTTCGTACCTACAACGTCCAGTTTAAACTTAACAATCAAATTTACCGCCTATTGGACGGCGTAGCAATGGGGTCCCCACTTGGTCTATTACTAGCCGATATTTTCATGGCAAAGCTAGAACGTGGACCCCTCAAGTCGTCAATACAGGCGATCTACTTATACAAACGTTATGTAGATGACAACTTCTGTGTACACAACCCTCCACGAGAACTAATTGACTGCGTAATAAGTTCACCTCGACTCACGCAAATGTGAAATTCACAACAGAGTTGGAGTTGAACAATTAAATAGAATTCCTAGATGCACAATTAAGTCGTCAAGAAGACGGCTCACTTCGGCGATCAGTGCACAAGGGAGTCACGTGGAATGGGCAATGCATCAACCTTCATAGCTTTATACCTCTTAATGTAAAGAGGGACCTAAGTAGGTATCTGGTAGCCAGAACAAGATTAATGTAAACAGAAGACAATCTTGAAGTAGAACTTCAAGATAACATACTTGATAAAAAAGAAGTTCCCCGGAGGGCGACGATGCAGTGAAAGCCAGTATATATATATATATATATATATATATATATATATATATGCCATTCAAAGGTGACAAAGGCAGCATGAAGACTGACTAACTCTGTCAATAAGACATTATACGCAGCCAAGCTTCGAATCCAGTTCACATCCCCCAACCCGTATGGTGTCTTTTTTGTTTCAAGGGGAATTTTCTGATTCTGTAGCCTGGTTTTGTGTTTATTCATTCACATGTTCCTGTGGGACAATGCACATGGGCCGCACGACCATGCACTTGTCTGAAGGCATCTGTGAGCACCGCGCTGCATGATTGGGCACTTAAACAATTAAGTCGTTTAATAGCGCAATCGTTTCACATCTAGCACAGACTATCCACACCGTGAATGTGACGCAAGCTTTCCGGACCCTGCATAGGGTTAGAGGTCAACAGTCTAGGCTGGCACAGTGTCGCCTCTTGAGCACTGTGGAAGCTGTCACAATCCGTCTTCACAATCCATCACTGTGCGCTTAAGACAAAATGTGATTGCTCTACAACCATCCTGGCCTACCCTGCGTTCCAATGAAAACCATATAACAACAAAAAATTGACCCAACACGTTCATCTGTATTCGGGTTTTGCATGTAACACCACAAATTACTTCCCCACTAATATTTTTATCTAACTAATCCAATCTTTCCTAAAAATTCTTCCCAATATATTGTGATGCAATCATTGAAAACGAGTTTGTTCGCCAACTTTTATTTTCTCACTGGAATTTTCAAAGAAGCAGAAAGTACTCGGGACACTGGAGCTTCTGAATGAACATCGATGTCGATGCGTCTGAGAAAAGGTCGCACAAAAATTCTCCGCGTTAGGAACATTATTGGTTTCCCAAGATGATTTGGGCACGCAAAAGTGGGGGCATCCGCCAACACCGGGGGGAAAGACGGAGTAAAAGTGGTAAAAATAGGCTGAAGTTGTCCCGAAGACCCAGGAAAGGGAGACATTATACCTTTTTGAAGCCGATTGCTTAATTTTTCATGTTCTCCAACAGTGGAATTCTGAGGAAGTTGTATGCAAAGTAGAAGACCAAAATGTACGTATATCCTGCTGCATATCGTGTAGTACCAAGCTAGAATTACCGATCGATAGGCGATTCGGGATGAATCTAGTAAAATAGTCCCAAAAAGGCTTGAAGAGCACTCAGGGATATGTGCACTGGCCTGAGTTTACGCATCAGACCACATTGGTAGAATTAGAAGTCGTTCTCAGTGTCGACCCGTCTGCAATGAACAGGGGCTATTTATATAATCAACCTCTTCAATAATTGACCAACAACACAAGAGGTTACAATATCACCAATTTGATATGGCAACAATAGTCAAAAACTACAATCAGAAGTAGCGGACCAGAATTCCCAAATGAATTCGTCAATTCTGATTTGTTTGTTTTGAAATACCGCGTGTAACCTTAACAGAAATAGTCGGTAGATATGTTCGTTGCTTCATTGGTCCATGACTTAAGTAAATACAGGATATTTGTGGTATCCTGTCGCACACGAGAATGGGCGAAATTCTGGTCACTTCGATGCCATATGACCGGAAGTCGGGAAATCGTGCGCCTCAGATCGATCTTGTTAGATGTTTTGTACCTTCAAACAATGATTGTTTGGTGTCCAGGAATCATAAAAGAACTCAGTTTTATTCATCAATAGATAGCGCCTTATGAACTTCAAGCGCAAAACGTTCAGCCAACAGGAAATGATTTATCTTAAACATGTTATTGCGGCTACTATGATATGCGTGGTTTATCTGCATGAAATACATACAGGATATGCATGCACCACAGTATAATAATGTCACGAATGCCAAGTGGTGCCTCGAGGTACGTAGATAACGGTTATGCTATGATAAAGTTACAAAGAAACAACTAACCAAAACCAAAACCAAAATCTATCCAACTGGAACGGCTACCTCCCGTCATCTCGACAATCTTCGTAATTTCCCCAACTGAATGACTTGCAAAAGTAGACCTCATCAAAGCTTGCCAGATGGGTGACCTTGAAGAACACTGAAAGAGATCAATATCCTTCGAAGATGGAAGGCATTTTACTTTACAGAAAACTATGATGCACTTAACTACCAGTATTCCAAGGAAACAAAATTAGGTCAAATATAATACCTACTCTCTTACATTTTAGCCATGGTCGACAAAGCAGAATTAAAGTGGTTCTAAGCAGTGCCGAACATTTGTATCCGGTTGGAAGGGTGCCAGCCTTAAACGAATGGTTTACGGGTGTCTGTTTTGGAGCATTTACCAACACCTAAGCTGCTTGTGTGAGCAAAACTACACACTTGCGTTCATAAATATGTACGTTTTGCATACTCACATAGAACAAAAGCTCATGTATGGTGAAGCTCTACCTGCTTATTTATATGCGTACATATATGCACATCCATGTATGCGCATTTCTAATAAGGCGACGACGCGACAGTGCTCTTCGTTGGGGTTCACGCGAATTACAATCTGATAGTCGCTTGAATACGTTTATCAACAACAAATGAACTAGCTTAACCAGATGACCTACCTGGATATGGAAGCAATGGGAAAATTCCGACTAATGAGATATTAAAATGCACATCGTGTTGATCTGTCTTTCGTTGTCACCTGTGTCAAACGTGAACGTCCTACTTCCGCTAATTCAAGAGTGGCAGGTTCATTGGTAATTGTCATCGTTTAGACACGAATAAATTAAGGGCGTTTACCAATAAACATTATTTCGGACACGAAATTCGGTATCCCCACAACGTGGCGTCCCAAGAGATATGACACACTTCAAGGCATTCATCGTCCTCTTAAGTATTCCTAGAATTCTTAGTATTCCTGGTCGTTTTCTTCAGATATCACAAATGACTTATTCGAAATCGCGCTCTGTAAAAACAATGAGAGATTGTGCAGTCTACGCTGTAAATTATTCATTATAAATGTCAATATAAAACAAACAAATCACAAGTCAATGTTAATAGCCATGTTTGGGGGCGTTCGAAAATTAGTGAAATATTCGTTATTATGAAGTAATTAGTAACGGGAGCCTCGTAATTAATAGCCCACAACTAAACAGCCGTATAAACGACTTTATATATCGAACAACAAATGACACCAAAGAGGAGTCTTTCGCAAAAGAAAAACCGAAGAATCTCACTGCGATTGGGGATCACAATTTCTCTTTTCCAATTTCCGCTGCAGTCTTTTCTCGGTCGAGTCAGTTTACTCAAATACATCAATGACATTCTGCAGGTTATCCCTCAAATATTGCTCTGTAAGCAGGCAAAGTGACGATTTGGAGAGCAGACCCAAAATAGTGCACGTGACCATGAATACAGGTAAGTATTCGTACATTCGCAAGGAATTGCCCACAAACGACAGCAAATTTATCTTATTGATCTCAGAAGACCCTTCAACCATCCATTTTGGAACCCGGAGTCCTCTCAAATCCAAAAACGTATTCATTACAATCTTTTTCGATTTCCCGCTGTCCATTAGCCTTCCCTTCTAACATCATCGGTAAAAAGCCAACGATTTTGGCTGTTGGTTATTGAACATTACATAAAACGCTGATTCACGAACATTACAAATAATGACTGCCATCTGCACTGTGGAACACATTCGTCTGATCTTCAGCTATAGCGTCCGATTGTCCACAATGGACTCACACAGAGCCGCGGTCGGTTATAATGTTCAAATGAAGGAGATAAGACTTTAAACGTTTGAAAAATCCTACAGAACACATTGAGAACAACACAACGTTGGCGGAACCAAACTCGTTTTTCAGTTATTCGTATTCATACCAATACTTAACAATAAATATGGTCTGGAGATGGTTCAAGGGAAATTGTCGGTTTGCAGTCACATCAGTTCACAACTCTAAGAGTGCTTCTGGATGTTGCATGCGTAATTGATCAAGACGACGAATCAGGTTGTAGACCACTTGTTCAGATAATGACAAGTGGGGCCAGTGAAGTTTAATGTTCTGCGACAAAATTGTTCCTGAGCGCATGAGAGGGGGGGGGGGTTACACACGGAATAAGGTACGGCCTTTGGGCTGTGTTTAAGATGCGGCACTTGACAGTTCTTGATTGTCCGCTCCTAACTTTGTAGATGGTGCGAAAAGCAGTTGTCACGTTCACTGAGCGGTTTGACTCGAACAAGGTCGCGACCACCACCGCCGCTAGTGATTGCCTTAATTGTTCTTGTGCTCAACCAAGCCGGAAGGTGTTAGCGAACGCGATCCGACAAACGCCTGGTCGTGCGGCCAATACACCCGGTCCCACAGGAAGCAGGTGAATGGAATTACCACACAGATGAGGCTCAGAATCTGGCACAGCTGTCCTTTAGTTGGAAACATGATCGGTTTCGATGTGAATAGTTTTTAACTGTGCAACGAAGAATGTTCCACTGATTGAACTTGACAGCCTCCGTTGGATAATTTCCGCTTCCGTGTCACCTTTGAAAGGCAAACGAACGTATACGGGTTTCTTTATTGGACCTATTACTTTAGTCTTACTTCGTGTTTTTCCATAGTTTTATTTATGAATCTTTCGGAGCATCCATTTTTTAAGAATACTCTCCGCAGGAAACGAATTTCATTTTCAATTGTGTCGTCCATACATATTCTTCTTGCTCTATCAACTAAACAGCATATTTATGTTATCTCTTCGCTTGTAACGGCACAAAGGCTGTGAAAGATGAATGTTACTGGTCCGCCATGTTGCACTTTCTATTAGACTGATAGTGTGCAGATCTGTCCCCCGTGTCGCCTACATGTCACATGCTAAGCTATGGTAAATATGGTCTGCTTCTTTTTCTAGGTGTTAAAGTGTACGTTTGGGATGGAACACTGTTAACGTGTGTTAACATGTGGTTTGCGTCTGTATGTTCCTCTACAACACATTATACATCAACATAACGTTTTATACGTACAGTGCTTGATTGGTGAGCGCAGTTCATTGCTCTCCAGTTTGAACATAAAGATATCAGCAAACAATGATCCCAGAGGAGACCCCATTGCCACTCCGTCCTTTTGCCGGTATATTTCACCATTGGCATTTTGAAATTGAACATTTTTGCGTGCACACAATAGAGTAGCTGTTTCAGTTTCATCCAATGAGATCCCTGGAGGAGATGTTTGTTATTCTTGATGTACCCGGTCGCAAATGCAACTAATAGTTTCGCTGATCGGAACATTCGTAAACAGAGAAAGTGCATCCAGTGATAACATCTGCTTCCCTTCAAGACGTTAGGCTCTTAACAGTATTCGTGGAGATGAAATGTATCTCGCACACTATTTCTAGAAATGACTGCCCTAACTGGTTCCAGATAAAGCGTGATACGGAGAATTACACATGTCCAAAATAGGCCTCATCGGGGCTCCGTCTTTGTGCACATTCGGTAGGCCAAACAATCTGGGAATCGTTGTACCTGTGGGCCAGGGCGCTATCAGATACATCACTTTGATCGTCCCACATCGGGTTGGTGAATAAGCTACGGTTTTGTGCCGTGTTCAACATTTAGAGATGACTTCGAATTTGGTTATCCATCGCATGCCAAGATCCGCACAATGACACTGCTGAAATACGCAACTTATCATCGTTAACTGCTCAAAAACATCCACAATTACTTTTCCACTACTTCCTCCGTTCCACAATCTCATTCAACTCAAACAAAGAAACTGACGGCCAAAGCTTCGTTGATAGCCGCAGCTAAAGATCACTCATCGCAATTATTCCGAACGTCATTTTCCGTCTTCAGGCTGGTGGGCTTTGATTGCACTGGTCATTTACCATTCTTCATCTCCGTTATTTCTTTTGTCTCTATTGTGTTTCTAAAGCATCGCTTCTGTTGGATCAGTTTCTCCATTGAAATGGACACCGGGTTTTCTTAATTCCTTATCTATTCTTGGTAAGCTATGCGGACTTCGGCATCGAATTTGGTTAAACATATTCCAGGTCATTTTGCATAAGCTATTCTCATTACAGACATTATACCAATTTTAGCTACACTAGAAAACTCCAAACTCCCCATTACAAACTATTCAAAGTTCTAAATTTTTACTGGTCGTTTGCGCAGTTAGTACAAATGTTATATCTGAATCCAATCATTATCCGACTTCCGCCTCCGTTTTTCTTCGACTTACGGCTCACGTGTTCGATTGACCCTGATTTAAATTGTCTGTGCAACGCCGTGCAATCTGAACTTTTTCGCCTCACCTAAGTTGTCATTAACTTTTGTGATTTTCTATTCTCTTCCCACGTCGTCATTCTACTCTCGAATCACTCATGATACATGCATATCGGTGAACACCCTTTGGTATTTTGTAATGTGTGTATTATATTTTCTTTGTTTTTGTTGTTTCGTTGTAGTTAATTCAAGTTAAGCTGATACAATAGCTTTAACCTCCCAGTGTTATTAAATTTGTCTATGTTGATTATTTGTGAGGAAAACGTGGTTTATGTATACTGAGCTCTCTGGATAGTAGTTATGTGCCAGGTTTGATAAGATGGCTAAGAGATACGCGGAAATGCGAAGTGCGATTTAGAGCATTCAACGTTTAAGCATTCAACCACTCCCACGACAACGGTTCCATCGACCGGGACCGTGGAAAGCACTGGTGGCCAGGTGAAGTCTTAGTTTCTTAACACTAACATATACAGAGGAAATCACTTCTATCTTCTACCTTTAACAACGGCCACCCCAACCGCACGTTCCAACCACCGACTGACCCGTTTCCCGGGAATTTGAAAACCGAGAGATGAAAATGGCCAGATACAAAGCAAAGCAATCGACTCCTATTATTAATTCGCCAATTTCTATGCTCCTAGAAAATGGATAGAAAACGACGAAAACTTAGTATTGGCAAAAGAGCGTTTAACATTATATCCACATTTTAATATCATTAGAATATATTTCTCACCTATTTACGCGCTCTCGGATTGCAAAAATGCCATTGCAAAAATAAGGGTCACGTTTTGCGAGGACGGAAATTAAGGTGACTGAGAACGAATAGTCAAAATTACGATTGGAAGGCTAAAGAAATTAACCAATGTCCGACTCGGTTTTGTGCAATTTTCGAAATATCAAAAAATTACTATTTGGAAGCTGGTTCAGCATACAGCTCGACAATTCACCAATGTCTCACTCATTTGCATGCTCTCATCGATATTTACGTGGTCGCTGCACAAATCTTTCATCATCAATGTTTCACAAAGGTTTAGCGTATGTGCTTCGCCAATGAGACTCAACATATTTCAATTTCTCTACACAAATTACATGTTCAAACGTGCACAACCACGAACAACCCAGCTACTATTGTCGGAAAACCAGATGCCGAAAAAAAATCATCGGAGAATTATGAGAATCATTGTGGAGTAGTGGTAATGATATATCTATAAATCTCTATAGTTTTAACTGGCCAGCGGTGTGTCTGCGTCTGTATGTATTCTACTCGGTTGTTTTTTGCCTCGTATGGTTTTATGGGCGTTTGTCTAGTCCGAGCACAGTTCTGTTGGATGTGCGTGATTGGCGTACGTGATTCACATGCCGTGAATTTGGTTCTCGATTTTGAGTCCTAATGTTCGATACTTTGGAGATTTTGTTAGTTTGATGTTAACAATTCCACAGTCGGGTGTGGCAGAACCTGATAATCAATCTTGTTTAGAAGCGTGTCTCGTAATTGCACTGCGCATTCCTCGAATGATCGTTACACATGCTCTCAACCACCGTTATAATAAGCGACCGAATGACAAGGATCAACCTTCAGGCAAACAACGAAAGCGGGAGAACAATTCCGCGACTCTGCGGGTTTTCATTCGAGTAATTATTTCACGCAAACACTTTCAACCTCTCATTCGTATTTCGAAGCACAACCTCTTACGGTAGTCTTTGTACTTGTCGTTATCGCTCTATATCATCCGGACGATTTTGTCACAGTTTCGATTTATTTTCGTTCATTCTCTAACAAGCAGCAAAAAGTATGTTAATTGTGTTCGAGTGAGACCTAAAGGGATGGGTAACATTTTAGTGGTTCGATCTATTTCATGAATGCAAGCTGACTAATTCACCGAAACCACGCGTTTGTGACAATGATGGTTTCTGTTCCGTATACAACAGAGCTGGAGCAACTTCGACTTTGAGGTTAGCCTGGGGAGATGGACTAAGTTAGAGCAATCCGAATTGTTTATCTGTTTTGACGGGACCTATTTGACACCTAAGCGAACAACTATTGATATTTACCAGTTGATTTTTCCTATAACTTGTGAAAACCATTTGCACTGTCCACGGCGATACTCCACTCCGTCGATGACCCTCCAGAGCTGCCACTGAATGGAGCTTAATTCTTTCTTCAAATGCAACGTTGATTAGTACATTTACCTAGCGGCAAATGGGATGCATCATATTTCGACTGTGAATATGATAGGTCACTGCAAACTTTCCGGACAAAGCGGTTGATGGCATACAAGGGGGATGCCAAACGCTTTGCTTGTCCGTTTGCACAAATGCGCTTGCCTTTTCTGGGAACCGGGAGTGGTATCTTCGAGTGAAACTATAAACACTCACTTGAAATTTTTCCACGTATCAACTGACCATTGATAGCAAAGTGAAATATGTGAAATTGAACACATTTATGCTTGATCACCTAGAGGTAATTTGATCATGGTCTATTCTGAAAAAGCTGGAGCTATTGACAACTACATTGAATGTCTTCATCCCCGATCGACGGGTTTAACGAAACGCGCCGACTAACTGCGGGGATCATGATGGAACATCTTCCTATCCCTCGATATTCGTTTTTTCACAGTATTTAAAGATTGTGTGCTTATCGCAAATCGGTAAATTACATGTATGGTGAAACTTACTAGATTCGCTTTTCCTAATGAATGTTGCTTCAGATTAGGGCTGTGCAATCAGTTCCCCGAAAACTGTTTGCAATTTCACATCGTGCTCGTAATCCTGTGGAAGGAGGCAGTGTACCACTAGTCTATGGATCGCTTAATGCACCCAAATAGATGCTAGTGCACCAAAGCATCGGTGCCGACATTTTCCTCATCTGACCCTACCGTTGGGAAGTTAGACAAATTATTTGCAGTGATATGCTCTCAGGTCCAATGTGGTTCTCTTGCTCTGACCTGCTGCCAGTCATTCGCCGAATTTTTGACAACTAGTGAAACTCTCATAAAGACTGCCTCCCCATTGAAGGTGGCGGCTGATCAGGAATTGCCGAGGGATAAGGCCTACTTCATTTCGGAAGCACTTTACTCAAGTTCTTTTCTGTTAATGCAGTTACAGTAATACCTATGCGGCGTGACGTAATTTTCTGTTGCACGGAAATCGCGCCATCAGTTTGTTCTGCTCTACACATCTAAAAGTAAAACCTGCATATTACCGCTCACACCAACAATTCACTTGTTGAAACCGGTTAGGTGTAAGTCGTGCACTTCCGAAGACGCCGCTTTCCTTGCCTTTCTTATGCGTCTCCAAACGTTTGGTCATCAGGGACCAAGATATACGTTTGACTTGACGTGAAATTTTTTATTAACAAAAAATGTTTCACATAAATTATTATAATGAGTCATCAACGCTCACCTCAGCATTCAAAAACCATGGTAGCACTGTACAGTTTTTTCATCCCTGTAAGAAAGTCCTCGTCAGTATGGACCGCGCCTGAATTGGAACCAACGCCTTAACCATTAGGTTACCAGGAGGGCTACTAAACAATATGACAACTATTTATTACTAAATTGCATCCGCACCGGCCATTGGCTGCCAACTATCGACTCCCACCCATAGGTGACTCCTCTGCGGGTAGCTTAAGTATAAAAAGTGTTTTGAGTGGAGCGCTGCTAAAAGCTTGACAATTTCATAAACTACTTAATAATCTTCCACTAATTTTGACCAAATATCAAGTCATATGCATATATGTAGGGAAGTAGCTAACCTTCAACGTATATCCAAGTAATCAAATTGATATCAACATAGCAATCACTGAAGCTGGTGAAAACGATTTCCCAATGAGAACTACGGAAACGGGTAAAAACTCATTCGGGACAACCTTCTTGACCATTTTCAGAGGACTATAACCTAGTAAAAGACACGTTGACTGGAAGGGTAACCTCTGGTTTGGGCTTTTGAGGTGTGGATTGGTATAGCTACCTAGATGCGTGATGGCAGATGGATTTCCATCCGTCCTCGGGAAGTGCAGTTGCAATCGTGACCTTAGTAGGCGCAACGTGTTTGACTTTTCAATAAGCAATCAATATTTGCGAATCATGTGGTATCACACTGCATGCAAAACCTATTAATGGTAGGCTGTCATGATGAAATAGTTTAAGGGAGATTTTGGCGGAATACTTCATATAATCAAACAATGTCATCTTCAAGTTCCTACACAGTCGCGGATAAATCAGTCACAGATGTTGCACCACTGCAAGAGTTTTTTAATTATACTATAAAGAATTATTAAATGCGATCGAGCACATTTACCGGTTTTTCTTCCAGTAACATATGGCTATTCCCTAGTTACCAAACTTGGGGAAAATGCGAAGGTGCGAAAAACTTAATTGCCAACCTACTCACTGCAATCAGTTTTGACTTTTAAGCCTGGTGTTAAAAGCAATTTTTAGCACGGAGCTACTCGCAAACCGTCCAAATTGCACTAATAGGAACCGGCAAAGTGGATACAAAAACGTTTCACCAAAACTTCATATCTCGTTTTTTCCTCGAGATATTCTGGATCCTCCAAGGTATCTCTACTAATCGAAGGTGACTTAAAACACATGTTGGATAGGTAATACTGCTGTAGACTACCTTTTCGTCTTGGATCCAGGTGAGGACTACAATTGCTGTGGATGTTTCGAGAAAAAATGGCTAGGCACAAATTTTGTTTGGTTTGGAAACATTGGCGTTGACACAATCACTAGCCAAACAAAGGTCAACTGCTTCAACTTGCTGCCAGTAGGAACAATAGTTTCGGTGATCTGACCTGTGCGTCAGGCAAATATGGCCCAGGTAGCCACCAGAAAGAAACAAGCGATGGATTTGGTCGATAAGGAAGGAGGAAATTGGTTGAACAATTTACCGCATATATGTATGTCAGTGTCAGACGGATTAGTTTTTAGGCATTGACGACGGTGAGCTGATACACATCAAGATAGATATAGTAACTTACTTATTTGAACACGGTGCAATACTCTGAAGTCAAAACCCGTTGTCAGCTAATTGATGTTACCAGGATTAGTAGAACACAACACAAACCCTAATGACATAAGCCTGTGAGAAAAGAATCGGATAAACATTGCGTTCAGAGACAGATTCAAGAATCATTTATGTGCGTGAACATTTTGAAAAGAACGTGTATTCGCTCATCAGTAAACGAAAACAAACGAATGTGAATCGGTATAAAAGGTCAAACTAAATCCCAGTGTGAAAACGTCTGTCGCATCTGCCGTCAAGGCTATCATACTTCATATATATATATATATAATATATAATATATAATTGATCTTCTGCTAAGCTGAACAACTTGATTGCAAACATTTCATCACTTGTCAAAGTAAAATCATCAGTGCTATGATACTGTAGCGGGCGTCCGATTGCCATCGTCCGCTTAAATTGGTTGCCTAGAGTTTTTCCGGTGTAGATTGCTTTCTCTGAGTGACGCGGTAGGGTAAGTATGCTGCCAGTTGTTTTGTTCTCCCTTGTCTGCTGTTGACATGTAGTGGCCCGAATCAGCATCCATTTGTATTGGATTTTGCTCGTTTGTCTTTTAAACGGATTGATAGGTAAAAGTGCTCCAGTTCGACGTGCCTGTTCATCGACCTTCCCGAGGACTGCCAAGCTTCAAGAAATTCTCTTAAATGCTTTGTTCTACATGGGGCGAAGATCATACGTTTTTGAAATTCAACTTGTGACTTCCTCGGTCCTCATGAACAAATTGGAGGGAATGAATCGTGCCTTTTCTTGTAAATTGGTGCTCTTGGGTCCGTGTCCCGAGTTTCTTTCCGGCTTGTCCCGTGTACTATTTCTCACAGGCTTTGCAGTCGACTTGATAGACAACGTTATTTCGGTTCTTGTCAGCTGTTGTTTTTTTGGTCTTCGATGGAGTTTTTCGCGGGGTTCTTGTTGCCTTGTGCACCACCTCAGTTCTGTGGGGCTTGAGTAACATTGTCGTCAATCTAAAGATATGCTTGATGTACGTCAGGACATGCCATGTTTTGGTCTGTTTGGCGAGTGACTCTCGGTACCGCTTTTGTTGGCGCTTCGTCTGATGGAGCTTCATGTGTACTCGTTACGCAGAAGCATTTGAAACAGATGTTTTCCTTTCGTTTCCTTCGCTCCGCAGTGCTCCAGTGGGATTGTACTTTTTTGAAAGTGTCTTAATGCAGCTTCTCTTGTGGCAGCTTAGATGAATTTCGCATTTCAAATAAATTGTAGGACTCGATCCTTGGGTGCGGTTTTGTGTTATACAGATGTTACCAATGTGATTATATTTGTCCGTGTGATTAGCGCGTCTAGAAACGGTAGACTGTTGTCATGCTGTATCTTCATTTTAAACTTGAGTTCCCTGAAAACTCCGTTGATGACAATCGAAGTTTATCGTGATTCGGAAAGTTTAATGATGAAAGACCTGTCGTCAACATAGCGCAGCCACAGTTTCGGTTTTAATGTCCAGCAGGATGGTCTTTTTTAGTTCCTGCATCACTTTCTTTGCAATGAAGCAGGATATTCCTGGATCCATTGAGGTTCCCTTTACCAGCTCTTAAAATGCAGTCGCAGACTTGAACTGTTTGCACATATAGTTCCACTGATTCGCATACATTGCTTGACTTCCTTTCTTCCTTCCATTGGTGTGTTGAAAATTCTTGTAGTGCTTGCCTTTCCAAATCTAAAGATACTGTCAAAGGTGATCATGATTTCATCCTCTTCAATGTTTGTCCCATGACGGTTTTCTAAGAATTGTAAGGCATTGTTGGTTGAACTTTCACATCCTGTAAGGAGAGTTTTCAGTCGCTTCATAGGTTTTGTCCAGGTGGTATTTTGGCATTCACGGTAGTGCGACTGTTGTTCTCAGGAGAAAAATGAATGCCATCCTGTTGAACCTGAGCTACAAGAAGGAGCATCATTCTCTAACCTGGAATATATATATATATACATGAAGAATGATGGCCTTGACGGCAGATGCGACAGACGTTTTCACACTGGGATTTAGTTTGACCTTTTATACCGATTCACATTCGTTTGTTTTCGTTTACTGATGAGCGAATACACGTTCTTTTCAAAATGTTCACGCACATAAATGATTCTTGAATCTGTCTCTGAACGCAATGTTTATCCGATTCTTTTCTCACAGGCTTATGTCATTAGGGTTTGTGTTGTGTTCTACTAATCCTGGTAACATCAATTAGCTGACAACGGGTTTTGACTTCAGAGTATTGCACCGTGTTCAAATAAGTAAGTTACTATATCTATCTTGATGTGTATCAGCTCACCGTCGTCAATGCCTAAGACCTAATCCGTCTGACACCCGCAAACACACGCCTGCATTGACGGTCGGAGACTGATCCAGCATACAATTGCCGCTGATTAAAAATGCACACAGACGTGCATACATATACACTATCGTGAAACAGCCATGCGGTACATACACGAGCACACAAAGTTTGCAATGGCTTGAAAATGAACATCGTGCCATTGCAAAAATAGATACAAGGGAATATAACTTAAGTGGATAAAAGATAGAACACTGCTAGACTCAATGTATGCTTGGGTGACATCGCCAGTCCACCATGCAAATTCGCCAGGCATCCTCAGGACCGAGAGATCAGGCGTCTCATCCGAAAGAAGAACACTAGAGACGGCATCTTTTTGTACACAGCCCTTGATGGCAATCCGTATATCATGACCAGACCATGTGTATCACAATCTCTTGGAGCTGCTCTGCCCTTTGCAGTTCGCGATGTTATCTCCTCTGCAAAGCTCTCTGGGTACTTATAGCTATTAACTACATTCAACTGATTGCCACCAATTGTGAGAGCAGGCAGTGTCCCGCCATTCCCTAAGTACTTTATTCGTAAGAGGTGAAAGATCTACCATGATACCTCAGTCGGCCATTGGTACAACGCGCGCTCACTTGCCCTTAATCAGCGCTCAGCGAAGCAATATTATCATCATACTCTGAGTAAAATCCGTGTCCCTTGCAGGAATTCAACTCCGTTGTCTAAAACGCTAGACACAGTTTTCTATGAAATATCATCTGAGGTCACTGTGAATAAAAATCGAGATATAACGCAGCCCAACCGTACTGTCCTGGAGTATACCAAGGGCTGCAAAAGCTGGTCATAAGCTCTAAAGTGACCAGAGGTAGGGCACTACAACTCCTTTGGGGACCGACAAATATTTCCTCCACCCACATGCAGCGCCATAATGTGGACCTATGAATGAGTTGAAATATGTCCTAATCTCTACGATCCCAATGACCATTGATCGTCAGAAACCAAAAAGTTACTCCAACATCAACCGGAAAATGAGGGTTGCTCGACGCATTCAAGAAGGGTGAGTTTGCTTTACGCGCAAGACGGACAAACTGCAAACAGTGAGTTGCAATAGCTGCTTGGACTCCAACGGAATTAGTCTAGTACTACCATGTTCACCGTACTCACTTCTGGCGTCCTTCCCTAAGGTAGGGACAACAACCAGTTGGCTACCAAAATGAGTAAATTTTCTTAGAGTGCCAGACCTCGGAGAGCAAAACCTAAATTTCTAAGACTCTTTCCATTCCTCTAAATTAAAAAAACCCGGAAAAGATCCATCAGACCCCTGTCATTTATTAGGTAGTAAGACATGGAGCTCCGTGCGGAACACCGTCGAGCTATTGAAATACCATGGAACGCCTGCCGGAATAGCTGTAGAAGAGGGATGTTGATGGCCAACTTGAAATGTTGCTTACTGGAAATGGGAGAACCGTCAGATTTGTACATCGTTTCGGAGTCGAAAGAAGTGCTCCAATAAGAAGGGTAATCTTACAGAACTCACAATTCGTAAGTAATACCGGTTTAGTCGTTTTGAGTCAATCTGTGATTCAAATAGGGTCGAAAATAAGTGACATACTGGCGATGGGGACGTCTGAATTTCGCACTTGCGAGAAATAATCTGTGGTATGAAGACAAAAAGAACAACCGTTCCTCATCTTCTAAGCTACAGAAATTGGGACCAAAATGGGCTTCTAAACGAACCGAATTCACGAACATCCGACCCACTGGAGCAATCAAGTCTCCTGATAAAATCGTGATGTCACCTCGCTCTGTTATGCGTAAGGAGTATTGCGAATTTTCATTGAAATTGTTTTTGATTACATCCGGGCTGCCATCCATAAGCTCGCATGCTGGCACCGCAACCAAATTGTGTTCATCACAATGAAAACTGTTTAGTTTGCACGAACCTCTAGGTATAACTACACACAGAAAGGTGCCGACTGGGATCCAGCCAATTACTACCGCTTCAGCTCCCTCAATGACAGCCACACAAACTCCCGTATGGCCGGAAGCTGCAGCCCTAGGGTCTACAGAAGTGAGCACAGGGAACTTTGCCGAAGTATTGGGTAGGCATATCAGTCAAATGGTCGAGTTGAAGTCTTGTATAATAATGCCTTGGAAACAACCTATGTCGACGGCTATGGTCTCCGGTGTACTAGCTAATTACGCGCGTTTTCCAATACGCATGATTAGGTAGTCTAAAGCAGTGTCCAAAACGAAGAAAGCCATTAGTCGAAGGAAGCAGAATTGATAAAATTTGGATGTTAGTCGAACGAGACGGCGAGAGAACAGAGACTGGATTTTTTCGAATGCACTGCCACCAATAATGCTGACTGTAATTCAAGATAAGTATTAACAGTCTTAGTGGAAGTAATTAGAAAAGGTAACAGTTTTGCATGATGCAGGATTGCGTATGTGAGGAAAATAAAAGCGTAAAACGTTCCTTGTTAGATCGGACAGATTCCTATTTATGTGCCGCTTGCATATCCAGTAGAGTCATCGCAAACTGATGATACAGTTTTCAAACTTTTGGAAATCCATACGCAGAAGCACAGTCAAACTCTACAACGGCAATTTGTATTGGAACATTGTGCTTGGGTTAAGGGTGAAAGATCAATAAAGCGGTTGTCAGAGATGCACATTACAGGAGCAAAACTTTGGTGTCACAGGGCAAATGACTAAGTATGACCAAAATATTTGAAAGTTACCAGACTTATATGACGGACTTAAAGGTTAAACTGCGGCCGAGAAAATCAATGGGCTATTACATGGTAAACTGCCAAAATCAAGCAAGAAGTCGTGAGATGAACAAAATACCCGCATGCAACCATAATAAAAGACTGGTAACAAGATAGAGACGAAAACGTAAGAAAACAATGAAAACTACACCATACCGTTTGCAAATAACATATTATGAATTAATGCTCACGGATAAGCTAGGATAATTGAACGAATAAACAGTAGACTCCTGAAGGTAAATGCAGTTTGGCCGTGATCGATCCATCGAGGTACAAAAGATATTAGGAACGGAATTGTTTGGGCGGTTGTAACAATTCTTAGATATACTGGTCCTAAATATCCAAAATGCTGTCGTTCTCTTATATAAAGGTTACAGTATTATAGGTCGTGTGGGTGGGAAATTTTGCATGCTCATTTGGTGGTAAGAGTGACCGTCAAGATTTTAGCTAGCCCTAATTGTTCGTCAATATATGGATATCCAAGTAGATCGGTGGCACTGCTTGACTAGTCCCTGAAGCAAACGTGACCGGTCGTCGGGAGGGAGACATGTCGCGAAGCTTCCCAACAGAATCTGAAACAGTGTAAGAAAGGGACTCTGGTCTGGCTGCTAGATTGGAGTTATGTTGAACAATGAAAGAGAAGCTGAGATCAGGTTTGTACGACTATAGCTTACGACGCATAGTTGAGGAGGTACGGCTATATGTTTAAGAACGCCTGCGGGGACTTGGTATACCAGCGAGCCTCACACAGAATGCTTGATAATCTCCAAAGGAGTTGTATCCGCAAAACTAGGTTTCAAGGTGTAAAAGTAGTATTAAACTGAAACGGCATAATAAAGCTGTTGCCACAACGCAAGGAAAATTAGCTGGCCTTACTGGTCGCTAAGACCATCAGTGTAAGCAAATACATGTTGGCATCAGCGAACGAATTTTCGGATCATTTGGCGGCGAAACGAGAAAAGCTGCCATCGTCACAAGTAGGTATTGCGTAACGCCGTGGTGCCAACTGAGGCGGCGGTAACAGAAAAAAAGTTTGTCGGTGTTGGCAGCTTGGGAGGATACTAACACTAATACGAGGGATAAATAAAAGTGGTCATTCAGCCAGGACTTTGAGTTGCCGTAGTTATGTCATGAGCAAAGGAAAATGAAGGACCAAAACACAGGATAGCACCCATTTCATTTTTCTGGAGGGGAAATGTGAAGCTGGTAGCAGCTCTGCTTTTGTGAAAACCTGCAAACAGAAAAGCTATAAACAACTTGTAACGTGATCACATGGCAGTTGCAGACAACGTCACCGTAAGTTTCAGGTGTGCGCAGGGAAGGCAAGGAGAGTTGAAGCCTAAGTGGACATGGTCAGCAAATACGAGTGAACGGTCTAAGGAACCAACAATCTGATCGTTATCTAGCCTAAGAATCAGAAGCGTGTCGAGTGAACAAGAGCGAAGTGGGCTGTCCCACAGGTAAATCATGGCCAGAAGATAACAAGCGATGCAGTCAAATTGGTCTTCGAGGAAAATTGTTTCCCCTAACACTAAGCTGATAAAATCATTTGCTTCAAATTTTATCCCAATCCAATTCATGGCATTCTCTAGAAAACTATTCGTCGAAGTTCTGTTCAGATGGAAACCCATTTCAGACTTTATTGCGAAATGCACATCGCTGACAGTGAAAGGTCTATTCAACGTAGCTTCTTTTTCGCTGATAATCTTTAGGCTGGCCATTAGGAAGTCCAACGAAGAAGCTTTGCCTAAGCCAGGTATCCTGTATCCGTTCGAGTATGTAAGCCATACACAGTTTCTGAACGGCTGGAATATTATCTTAATGATCAGAAGAACACTAAGCAGGTTAACCAGACAGGAGGGGTGATCAGTGTCCTCTGGAGGCCCTATTCTGAGATAACAGGCTGAAACAAGTCAACAAGTTGATATAAATTCAGCTTTTCGTAGTGTTTATCAACTCATGCTCTCGTATATTCAGTAAACATCAGCACTATGCCATAACGTGTCTTTATCCTTCCCTGAATTTTGCAGACTCCAGGCCGCTGCGCACCACTTAATCGACACCATTTCATGGAGGACTTCTCTAGAAGAGTACACGTGCCTAAAGAATTTCTTGGGAAGAAAAGGTGCTATGGCAGGGTTTTCAATAAATCCAGATAGTCTAACCACCGTTATATGGAATACACAATTGCTCTCCCTTGATACGCGGTTTAGTTGGGATGCGGTGCATATATACTTTTGACGGTTTTGAATAAGGATGAAATAAGAGACAAGCACAATTGTGGTTTCCGTGGTGATTTGGGCTTTGTCAGTGCTTGATCAATCATTTGGAAAATGCATTGCATTTTTTCGTAAAAGAAGACATTTTATTTATTGATATCCGGTGTTGAAGTGTTCAAGATTGAAGTTAATCGGCCTGAGAGGCAGCTGAGTTGGCTCGGAATTGTGAAATTGTTATGCTTCTGTATGATCCTTCAAAGATCCTAACGGACGATCGTGCTCTGTGGACGTTGATAAAGACATATGTATTCACTGCCTAACTCAAAATGTGATCCTGGGTAACCATGGGCATCTCAAGTACATCGCTGCAATCAAATTCAGCCGGCAAATACCGGGCCCTCAAAACGAACAGTTTTTAAATCACTTTTGCGCGCTCCGTTCCGACCACCGCCAGTCAATTACTTCATTCGGTGGTCCCCTATTAGATGCGAGCATTTTCCTGAAGTTTCAATGAAGTAATTGGAGTAAGAGACCCCTGAAGCTTGCAAGAAGTGCATTCGGTTGGTAAGGGCATTTCTTCATGAAATTACTTTAAGCGCGAATGGGTGTACATGTACATTGCATAGTTCAAAAGTCCAAGAGCTACTTAGAACAAAAAAAATAACAAAAACGTCTAGGGTATTATTTCAATCATTTCCTTTTTAGATTTCTTGTGCTTTTTTATTAAACTCAAGTCTTATTGGTGTTTGTGGTACTCGTTAAAGCCGAATCCTACAAGAATCGACCAATACCTCTCAAACAGCTGACTTGCATGTCACAGAAATTATTAGAAACTTCAAAAGTTACCTGTCAGCAAGCTCATTTTCCGCTAACTTTGTAATACGTCACGAATGACTAAAGATCGGATTAGCCATAATTTTCTTCCAGGAACTGCGTTAAATTTCCATTTGGCTCGCGAAGCAGACAGCTGTCCACTAATCGAACTAATCACTCCATAATGCGGGTGAGTAGAAATAGATTGGTTTATACGGATATGAGTGTATCAAATGACCCAACAGCAGAAAAATGACCCTTTTTTCGTATTCATTCGTCTACCAAAATATCGGGAAATCCCAATGTTGAAAAAACAGAATTTGGCCACCAACCTGATGATGTGTACGCGTACCACTGCATCAAACCAAACCGAGCACCAGGTCAAAGTGTCGTGTTCTGAGAACGGAGAAAACGGTCGCAGTCCGTCTTCAAAATCATTCACTGTGCTCCTAAAAGCCCTGTTCGTCGCTCTTTGATTCCCGACCTACTCTCCACCTCAAAGCAATCCCCAGACAAGCTAATAATTGACACTTGCTGGTCCGTTTGGGGACCATTCACGGAACGTCACCAATCTCCATTTCATTCGTATTTTTATCTGACTTATCCAATCACCTGGGATTTTTCCTAACGTGTTAATTATAAATCACAGGTACTAGGCCTGTTCGTTAACATATTGTCTCAGAATTCCTCTTTTTTAACATGGAAGGAGACTAGAAGAACATCATCACAGTAGCTTTCATTTTGCGTTTACTGAAGTTTTCCTTTTTCCGTTTTTATTACAATTTTATTGGATGGCGGATTAGTGAGAGACGCTATCAAGACGTATCTTAAAGTTGGAATATTCCAAGTTTGAGGGAAACCAGAAGTTTACTCGCAATAATTTACTGTTTTGTGGTGATCATAAAATAGAAAGACGTTTGAAATTCCAGTCGGTTTATTCTGTTGTAAAAAATCCATGCTATTTTTAAGTAGACTTCGCTGAACCGTTTCGTTTTGGGACAGATAACGTTTCTGCTGTAATTTGATTTTAATCGTTTATGTTGCAGCGATAATTATACCGCTCCGACCTCATTCGACTCCCTCGTGTTTTCTCATTCACCTACTCACTTAATCACGAATTAACTACCCTTTGAGGCTTCATGTCAATCCACATATCCTTGTTCTAATCTATTGATCTACTTGATCAAAACCGGATGAAGTGAATTCCCGTGTCACGACATTCCGAAACAAATAGGAACACATTTGCATCTCGAGAAGGATAGAAAAACCAATCGGTTAAGTTTGGGACGAATTTCATGAAAAACTGTTCACGTTTTCGAAAACTTGTATCAATGTGGAAACGCGAGAATGGTTTCAAGTAATCCAAAAGGTTTCGAAGTGCTCCCAAAATGTATTCACAAATCGGCACCTTCGGTCAGAACAAGGTTTACTCCAAAGTTGACATGCAGGGTGGGAGGTTCTAATTACATTTTCCATTGTTGGTGACAAGATAAATATAAAATCGGAATGGTATTTATATCGCGATAGACATCTCATTAGTCCAACGACCCAAATACACATCTTCAAGTAAGTTCAATTAGTAGAGTTCAAGGCAATTTTCAACATAATGCAGTTTGCCGCTAATTAATTTGTCAACGCAGTTTTTGCTCCAAAATTAACCGAATGATGTTCGTCCGTTTTCTTGTTTTCAACCTAAGTAAGAAGGTAAATGGTTGGAAAATATTTAATTTCAACCATTCCACGAATGGACGTTATTGCATGTTAGGAGTGTTTGAGTTCGAATCTCTCGATCATTTGTCATCAACCAATAGATCCTAGCCCATATTTGCCTGCCACAATGGTTAACGATCCTGAGTCACAGAAGAGTCCATGATGGATGTTAACTATCTGCATCATCCTGTGTCCACGAACTCCTTTCAGTAGAGCCACGGATAATGTGCGAGCGATTCTGTAAGACTCCCCGTATATGTCCCCGCTCAACGTCGTAATTCGGGTGCAACGGACATGCGTCTAGTCATGTCAAGTCAAATAGCGATTAAATCTGCACCCGGATGTGAGTGAACAACTGGAATGCATGCAGAAACATATCAAGATACATTTTGATCAAATGACCGATCGGATAAAAGAATAGTGAATGAGAACGAAAATACGTAAACACCAATACTGCTCACTGCAGATTCGCAGCTTACGCGTACGAGTACGACAGCGGAAACTGAGTGTGAAATGAATTGAAGAAGGTAAAAACAGCATTGAACGTACTGCTTTAAGTCAATGGTTAGTGTTGAATAACATACCGAAAATCACTGCCAGACACTAAAATGTTTTTTAAAAACGAAAACACCCAGGTGTATGTATGTTAATTCCATCACCACGTGCTGCTAGGTTTAGAGATTTCACGGTAAGTACAAGATTATGTTACGAATGCATGAATTGACGAAGAAGCATCTAAGAAACACTGAAATTTCTCAAACGCATTGAAAATGATTTATCCACTAAAGGTTATGGGTCGAATCTATTCCTAAGTAAGGTGCAAAAGAATATTTTCGGGTGCATTCGTTATCAACGGATTGCAAAAGAAAAAGTGGACAGTACCACGTTCAGGAAAACGGTTAAAATTGCCTTAAATATTTCGAGGATATCCAGAAGAAATACCATCAGATTATTTGCGATCAGTTAAATTGAGGGGAATAAGAACTTTATCGGCCGAGGAAATGAATGTAATGGAGATCGAATGGCCCCTTGGGTAATGCAAAGAGTAACTGGAAGGAATGATGACTTATTATTACTGAAAAACGTAAAATGAATAAGGCTGCAAACTGATCAGGAAAATGTTCTAAAAATCCTGGTCAGCATCGTTCTCCAGAAAGATCAACTGATTCCTGCCAAAGGTGAAACGGAAGTACACGATTTTCAGCTGAGCTATTTGCTCTGAAGCTGTTGGATGAATTATTTACAAATTGCACAATCACCTTGGAATCCGTTTGAAAATAGCGCACATTAGTTGAGCGTTTGCGCCCTGGGAATACGGCTTATTCATCCGAAATCTAGTTCCATGTTCTGTGCTTTGTAAAACTTAAACTACAAGTTCAGACCAGTGCGGATATGTATTCATAATTTGTCTGAGAACGCAATTCTTCGAGTATTTACATGTAACTGAGTTAGTCAACACTGACGTCCACATCCTATCCTTCTGTGTTCTACAAAGTCACTGCGTTGTTCAATAGATTTTTCAATATTAATTTAATTATCCGTTGCTGCTTAGAATGTGCAAAAGACAAGTGGAAGTACAATAAAACTGTTTATCGAATCCAGTTATTGCATGCTGGGTTCGCTAGACATATGTCGTTCGGATAGAGCATACGACACGTTTTATACATTGGACCCTAACAATCCACAAATAGTTTAGGCACATGGTATTCAAATAAGCAACCAATCTTGATGTCTGTAGCTAATACGTCCTTCATCAATGGTTCTATTCTGCAGAAGTAATTAGTGAGAGAATAGTTCTCGATAAAATTCTTCTGTTAGATACAGGAATGAATAAAAAACCAACCACAGTCTCTGTGATCTTTTAACATGAAATGCTACCAGTTGTTCCTACAGTTACTGACATGGTTTTGTTTTTCACAGGAATGAGTTTGTTTCGGATCGGTATTTGCATACTGCTCATCGGACAGTTATCCGTTGGAACGGTATCTGATACCGCTCAATGTGAGTTTCTAAACTACCGTATTATTATTCATTCAGTGGCCTATTAATAAATATAACATGTCAATGTAATTTCACGAGAGGACATAATTTTCCGTAGGAATATTATGATGAATGCTGACACATGCTTCATACGAATTGTGAAACCAGTCTTGATGCAAACTGTGATAACAAGCACAGCATAAGTAGATTCACATTTCACATGCAATCAAACGGACTTGGCACAATTTCGTCGTGTGGAAATGTGAAACGCACAAAGGTGACGTCCACTGGTGATACCTCGTCGGCGGGTAGTTGATCTTCTTTAACTGTCTCCCAACAGGAAGAGAAATCAGTGCACACGTTGTGCAATTGTGAGAACTAGATATTGCACATGCAGCTAGGACAAGGTAATGCGACATGAATCACAGTGATGTGGCCATGAATGATACTCAAAATATAACTGGCAGAGTTGGCTTGAGCGCAGGAATCACGTTAAGATTTGAGCACTGGGAGAACTTGTCAAACCATTTGGCTGCGGTAAACAAGGCACAAAAGTGAGCAGTACTTGAATGTCCGAATTAAAAAGGTGATATCACAACACGAAATCGATTAGACGCTGCGCAATTTGTTTTCCCTGTTTAGATGCTTATGACCATCTTGAGTTAGTTAGTGTTTTACTCTTTCCAAATGTTTTTAGCAATGTAGAAAACAGAAGTTAGATTAGAAGAACATGTTCTAGCAAAGTTTATATCAAAACGGATGCATCTTCCGTGTAGATTTTATGACCTGGAAATATGATCTCATATGGTGGTATGAATTTTGTCGGCAGTAGTAATTTTACCAAATTTATGTACGTTTATATTACCTCCTGTTATTGGCTTCCATTAACAGTCGGAGGATGGTGGAGAATAATCAGACTTTTAAGCCAACCACAGGTAGCTAAACGACGAGCAAGCCTTTGATCGAAATCGAAGACGAATACTTAAGTGGCTTAGTGTTAATTCAAATAAAGTTGCTAATGCACGAAAGACTTTGTAATCATGAATAGGATAATAATCCGAAATAATTGAAAACATCTGTTTGGACACTTGCGTAAACAATTGCCGGTATTGATGGTAAATGCGAATCTGAATAACTTTTATTGCAGTGTACGAAACCGTGGTAAAAGTGCCACGGTCAGAATCCACTGAGGAATATAGCGCAACGAAATGGAATCCATCAATCACAAGAAGCAGTACTACACAATTTGATGCAATAAAGCAAACTGCACCTACCACCAAACAGGAATCACCCAGTAAAGGGAATTTGTTAGGGACAACCGATGAAGATTCATCATCGAAAACTGCCACTAGTGAGGGGAATTTGGAAGAATCCGTTGCAACATCCGAGCACCACTCGCCAAAATCAACTACGGATGACCGTATGGCAGAGTCGACTGTTGAAATCACCGAAAGACATTCAGATGCAAGGGCAACGGGAAATTACGTAACCGCAGCCGATAAAGTATCAACCCAAGCTGAGGTCTTTGCGACCGACAGGTGGCATTTTGGCACAACCAACAGACACGGACCACGACATCCTCAGCCTCAACCACAAAAGTCTCCGAGAAAGCACGGCAGACTAAGATGGACTAAAGAAGTGTATGGAAGGTACCGATTGCATCATCATCACGACCCCATATGGATTGAAGAATCATATTACAGACCCCGACCGGATAGCTTGCCTGATCATCATCACAAACACAGACAGAATAAAAAATCTCTTCGAGTTCACGGACCAAATAAGTTCGACGGACACCACAAATCAACAGAGACAATCGTACCGATGAGGATTCATACTGCAGCAACACAATCTCACCCAGATAGCACTGAGAGTCCATGGAAAATGATGACCAAGCGCTATACGGTGACGAGAAGTACTGAACCAATAACAGCTATGAAACAAACGGAAACCGAATTATGGAAGCCGGAATTTTACCCAAACCACGTGCTCAACGGGCAATCGATTGAAATGACCGATGAATATAACACTCCAAAACCGAACGGCGAAGCACAGGATGAACAAGGATCACATGTCACCAGCACCCCAGAACCTGCTGAACCACAAACAGTTGATAATAGTCAAGCAGAAATTCAAAATGATTTTCTCCATCTACAAAGAACTGACAGAAGCACCGATTATTATGTTCCAGGAACTGACCAGAATACCATCAGTCCACAATTCCTTTACCATGAGTCTGCCAATAACACAGATGGAGATTCGGATATGACTTTAAGATTCACTGAAATTTATGATCTATCGACAGCTGCACAGGGAAGCCCATGGACGTGGACTCAAAAACTCAGTCACTGGTTTGCCAAAACCTTCGGTAGAGACGGTACCGTACCTCAAGCAATAAAACGCTTTTTTGGTTTTGTAATGTGAACTCCAGAATGTTCTCAGGTAGTTCGGACGTATTTCTACAAACTCCTATTACCCAAGAACATGTTAATGTTATTAATCTCATTTCTCCAAATCTGAAATAAATTGGCTCTTTCACCATGAGTTATGTATGTTTTTCTTTAGCAGTGTGCTATATAATCACTGACAACTGATTGAAGTTCGTAAATGTTTGGTCAGAAGAAAGTAATCATACAAGACTTACAGTTCTAATTTTTCTTTGTTCACTTATCTGATCTCAGTTCATTACAACTATTTTTGAGTTTCTTCAATCGACTGCTAAACCAAATAAATGAATATAACTTTATGCCCAAACTCAAGCAATCACCATGATTTGCAAATTTTGCTCTTCAGTTGGAAACAGCATAAAGAAACAAACACGTGGATTTATATTCCGCTTATTCAATTAGAACCGGTGAATATTGCTAAAAGTGCGTTTGGAAGCATTCTGGTTATTAAAAGCTTGCTGAATTTCTGGATGGATAAATGTCCTCTTTTCGGCATGAAGCAAAGTTAAAGAGAATACCTATTCACTATGAACAGTTGTATAGTCGATTGATCGGTATGTCTGCTTTGTGGGCAGACCACCATAGCCTGTGGGCTAGCCGAACCGTTTCTCAAGGATTTATGGGACTTCAGTACAAATGACTATAGCTTGGATTTTCCCAGCTTCGTCTAGGATAGCTTAAAGCAGAGTAATGTGACCAGGTATGTGGTTTTCACGGATGATTTGACGGATGTACTACCTTTCGTTGAAAACGGAATTTTCTACTACTTAGATTGTTTGTGTTTGCATTAATAGCGGATTTAGCTGTCTATATCACATCTGCAAAAAATTACCGTAGCTGTTTTTGGTAACTTTAAAATCAGTAAACCATGGCACACATTATCACAAACGTCAGTGCTCGTAGAGATGGTATACTGACATATATCAACCTTACTATCACCCGTGGTTGACTATCCAAAAGGCGTAACTAGTAAAAAGAGCACAGTCACGGGGGAAATTAGAGGACAGTGTTGTCAAACTCAACCTTTTACAATAAGTATAACCAAGGGTCTCAAACCATATAGTGTACGGAAACAATGACTTTGATGACGGCACTCGCTTGCGTAGTAACAAGTGCTGTCCAGTTTGTCGACAGAGAAGAATGTGCATCTGTTGCGCAAGTCCGAATCATGCTTAAGAAATTCAGTTAGTTGAACTTGTGGTCACGGCGGTCTAAGCAATTATTCCTTGTAAACTTGAGGACCGGGTGAACCTTGTGTTTATTTGTGGTTCTTGAGTCTCATTTAACATGCGGACAGGTAAACCACGAACTTCGGGAGCAGAAGCAAAGCGCCTGTCGGGGACATAGAAGCTTCTGCAGAAAGCACGATGATAAACGATCGACTCTAGCCGTGGTTTATTTCATCGGCTTCGGAAATTTGAAGTGGTAGCGGTCATTGAAGAAATCATATTGCAACATCAAAACCCGTGAGATGACACACCTCGTTCTGAAATCACCCAAGATCCATTGATCGGCGCTGACTATTGCGTATGCTTAGATTTTATCTCTAATAATTCTAACCCATGGCTTTTAACTCGACTTGGCTAGACATACTTCATCGTACAATATATTTTAAGCGACGTAGAAAGTGCGTATCCATGTTTTTGGCCTGAACTCGGTATGCGCGCATACGAATCAAACCTTTCTAGGCTTCTAGTCTATCCAGGATTATTCTGGACGGTTCGGTGAGCACCAGGATTGCATGGCTCTTGTATTCTCCAGTTATCCCTTAGAGAATTTTATACAAGGTTTTGACGAAAATGAATGAATTTAAATTATTGACAGTATGCTTGGGAGAGAAGTGCGTTTTTTCCGACGAGATGAATTTAGCAGGACACCAGGTTGTTTCTTCACACATTTCCGATCTGTCATCTGATTTTGTAATAAATGGTTTATAATTGAAGGCCTCTGCCTACTCATGAGTAGGATGAATAAAATAGATTTCGCCTTCAACTAAAAGTCATGGAATGGGTAGTGACAACAGCACCGTGGTTGATGATTAGTGGTTTGCAGCTTGAGCCACGTGGAATGCAAATTTTCGAATACACGTTGACAGAATTTTTGGAAGTGAAAGACGAAAAATTAACGTGAAATGCAAAAATAATGGAAAAATATACTTGAAATCACGTTCTGGTCTGAAATAAGAACATCCATTCCCGCTTGGAATCTAAGAGTGAGCAGAGAGAAAGCGATTTTTTGAATCCGAAACGCTGTCGGATCAAATGACGTGTTGATGATGAGCCAGAAAAATGCGCACGAAACAGAGGGGCCAGCGATCAAAACTCTTGTGCTGCTCACATTTTAAAGTTTTGCGGGAGATGAACTGATGCGGACACGATTGTGCTGGAAACACGAAAATATTTGCCTAGCAGACATCTAATCTATTTTCAATTTTGGTTCTAGAGAAATTCAGTGTCAGTATCTCCCGGGATCAAATAGAAATTGCATAGTTAAATTTATTCAACTTAGATTTAATGATAAGATTGCTTATCGTAACTCTCATATAATTCATGCGGACATCGTCAATCACTAGCCCATGACAGTCGGTTAAGCATTAATGAACAGTGTATACGCGTGTGTGCATGCGCATGTGCATTTACGTGTACGTACGTATGCTCATTGTTGTATGTATGTATGTGCATATGCGTGCATGTATGCAGGTTTGTAGGTACATGGATATTCATGCACACTCATATATCTTTGCCAGCTGGGATACATTTATATACATATATATACATATATATATATACATATATATATATAGTGTTTATACGCACGTATACATTTATGTATGCTCGATCAGTTAGTTCAGAAGTCCTTATTTTATTTCAATTTTGTCCACTCGCAGGCCTTAGGCTGAACCGTAATTCGAGCTAGTTCATTAACAGTGAACATTGTGCCAAGAATTATTTATTTGTTCGATGGACTTTGCAAAAAATGCGGCCATATTTCCGTCCAACCCTTTGATAGACACTGGGAGGAACAAATATAATGTGCACAATAGTTAGGCAATTTTGTTATCCTTCTGTCTTTATTCGTAAGTTGTCCAGGCAGATAGGGCATTGGAAGGCATTCATATCGATTTTTAGGAAAGATGTGCGCCAAAATTTAGATTGAATGAATGAAAAACAGATAAGCAAGTGTGCCGATTTGAAATCTCCAGTATGTTGTGTACTACGAAGCTATGCGATGCACCGTAAGTCGGTTGAATATTTAAGCGGAAACAAAAGCAACGGAAAAGATAAAAGATGGTTTACGTGGTACGGCTAAGATTGCATGGAGTGACCGGTTGAGTAATATTGAGGTTAGGAATCTGGTATTGGGTGCCACTTCTGAGAATAGCTTGTTTCAGTGTATGAAACTTAGTAGTAGACTACGCTGGTTGGGCCATGTGTTGCGCGTAACGGACACTCGTCTACCATACCGTGCCCTATTTTGTGTTCCTCCTAAGGAATGGAAGAAGCCAGGTGGAGGCCAACAGATGATGTGGTAACGTAGAATGAGAAAATGTACAGCGAACTTAGGTAAAGATGGTGTCTCATGTCTTCCTCGTTGTTGGGGTCCGAAAGACTCGTCGACTAGCTGGCTGGAGACACTGAAGTATATGGCAGTGAACCGTGAACAGTGGCGATCGGTGTTGTCATTTTCTATCGAATCAGAATGATTGAAAACCCGTGTGTTTGTACAGTTAGACTGTGTCCCTTGTGTTGGCTGCAGCAGCACCTTATCTTTTGCCGCCTGTGTAGGTCCACTCCCTGTTCCCCTTGAATATTCACTCTTTTTATATAAACATGTAACTCTGGGGCAAGGCAGCGGTCAGTGAGGCTTGCCTTGCTGTTTAACGCTGAACGTTAATGATGGTTTTCCTTAAGATCAAACGAAAACGGGTCAACCATTCAGTAGGACCGGAACCAATAGATGAACGAATTTTCAAATAAATAACTTGGTTTTCGAAATAACATCGATTTGCCAAGCTGAAAAGAAACATGTCTCACGCCGCCATCACGATACAGAAGAATTCTCTTGTTCCATGTTCTGTGTGTGAATTCATTTCAAGATACTACTCACTTGGCCTCTCCGTCTCACCGTACTGGTCGGCGGGAAACTGTAAATCGTGATCGTAGTGGTAGAGTGTCATGTAGGCACATACGCCCTGAACAGATTAGATTTGATTACAAGTCGAAAAACACCGAACTATGGGCCATCATTAAGGTAATCAACAAACCTGTTATTTGAATCCTAGAACTTTTCAGTCTGCCAAAAGTTCCATGCACTTGACCATTGCTGGTCGATAGTCACAAGAAACCCGGTGGCCTTAGATCCTTTCATAACCACCAAGGTCCCGTAATTTGAATGAAAATGGAAAAATAAAGGAACACCTGGAAAAAATTATGCTGATCCTAAACCTAACAAAAATTCGACGTTTGGAAAATATTTCCACTGAAGCTTGGAAAGAAATGGAATTGTCAATACCAGCTGAAAAACAAACAGCATGTCAAGAAAAGCCCGCCATGTTATGACTACATATGATCACAAACGGCTGAACTTTTTGCAACACACTAATGACTATGTTCCATTTTCCCTGGGATCCTCGAATCTGTCATATAGATGGATTCAGGTCCTTCAGTGAGGTGCTTTTGTGACTCGAATTGTACTAGAAACAGTCCATTTTGTCTGGTTCGATAAAATGAAACTAACATTCATTGTGATTATTCCGCCAAAGTAAATATCAATAGGCCCACTCATGTTTGACTGTGTTAACTTGCAAACCTTGATTATGCACAATAATACTTCGGACAGAATACGCTGTACATTACAGTTGAAAAAAGACGCTATTCTGTAAGATTTACTCCTCTGAATCCGGACCAAAAGCTTGAGTCATCTTGTGGCAAAAAGCGAAGTGTCTGAACGTTTTCGAGGCTTTGAATCCGAGGTTTTCATCTTTCTGGTGTTGCTCTATTAGTTGACAACACGGGCTAACTTTTGTAGTTTTTCTGCAATCGACGATGAGCTATGAGCAACTGCGCCTAATGTTTCAACCTATGTCAGCACTAATCCTCCCCATGTAAACGGAATATTTTTACCATACAAAACCAGAGCTTTCTTCGAATGCACATTCAAAAACCACCGAAAGCTACTCATAACAAGCCGATCTGAAGTTGTGGTTGTGAGTGGAGAAACTTATGTTACTTCGAGTCATCTGTTTGTAGACAAGATTCTTTGAGGGACTTTAATTGTAAGGTTATCCTCAACCAGAAAACAGATCAGTGACCAACATTTATCCCTAAAAGACTGAGGTTTCCGAATCCACAGTATGACAGCTGATGTACGTCCTATTAACATTCACGATAAACCCAGGCGCATGATGCTGGAGTTAGCGGTAGAAAGTGCACAAGATACCTAGAACACAAATTCATCATGTTTAACTCCGATCACACCCTGGTTTGTGCGAGGAAATGCCAGTTTAATCGACATTGCCCTGAGCCTGAGGAGAGCTGTCTCGATGGTTATCTGCCGTTGTGCGATGAGGGACCTCAGTACATAAATTACGACCAATACGCAGGGCTGAATGCAATCCAATCGTGTCAGGCCGTGGGCGAGTTCAGATGGCAAGACCAGCTGCTAGCTGACAGTGGGGTGATTGGAAGGGAGGAATGCAGATATCCAAGCCCAGAAGTTCATAGTGTGAGTTTGTGCCACCTAATCGGGAGGAGTAGTCCAAATTAGACAAAAAAAGGACATGAACTTAATCAGGTGAAATGCACTTAATAAGATGGGCCAATCAACTCATGACCCGAACAGTCGAAGAAATAATGGAAGTTACATAGGAGCAACCATGTGCCGGTTCAAATTTTATGTTATCGACTCAGTTAGGAAAAACTGGCGAAACCGATATAGGAAGCGTGTTAACTCGCTTGAACAAAAATTGAGCGCAGTCTTTTGCCTCAATATACCCAGTCACCCACTTTTCATCATTCGCTTGCTGAAAAGAAACCATCAGTAAAGCCTGTTAGCACTTGCCAGATAATGAAAATGTATTCTTATCATTTGATGATTCAATAGGCTACTCCAAGACAGCTTCGGTTCCTACCGAGTCCGTGAACGTCATTGAAGCACTACTTTTTTCTGCGGTGGGGGTATGATGTCGATAATGATATATGTTTAGTGAATAAAAAATAAAATAGCCGAAATTCCATCCCTTTTATCGTTCTTTTTATTTTTTTAATTTTTTGTCTTTTACCTCTTTTATTAACGAAACAACAATGTACATCAATTTTCAAGAAGGAGGCCGCGGTCAGCAGATGACTGCCAAGTAGGGAAGTTGACCGGTGGTGGGAGGATTCGGACTGGCGACCTTCACGCCCAAACGCCAAGACCTCATCCGTTTGGCCACCGCCTAAGAGAGACCCCAGCAGATTTTTCTAGTGATTTCTAGCCATTGCAAAGAAGACGCTGGTTAGTACCGTAAATGTCAAAGGTTTTAGTCCCACAGCTGGTTGTCACTTCGTCAGTAGGCAATCCATAACTGACCTTCCCACCTCCTGAAAAGACAGAACTTTCTTACTAGTCATTGAAAATGTTGAAGGACTGCAACAATAAAGTTGGAAGCAGTATGTGACGCTGACGCTTCAGGTTACCGTAGCTGCTAAAGAAGTTTCAAACAATTTAGCATGCAATTTAGCTTCTCCAGGAAGTCTGTCCATTCACACCAGTTTTAGACGATATCTAGCGGTGCACTTTGTCGGATGCGCCTTGAGAGGCGCGTAAATGTGATTTGATTCGAGCCCGTAGAACGGTGAACCTGATAACGTGAATCACACCAAATAATATGAACAACGCTTGCCAACGATTTGCCAACACCTTAAGGCCTTATAAGAACGCGAGAGCTATTCACACACCATTGATTGTAACTTATTGTTAGCGCGTTATGATGTTACGGTTGGAGTTCGGGTCTCTTCAACGTTGGTGACAGTGCATCGGACACTAGGTCCTGATAACTCATCGTTCATTTGGAGGACTCTTTATTACTGATGCATATTGAACCGAATAAAGTAGTGCAAATTGTTATCTCACAAAAGGGCAGAAAGTTTGATTGTCCATGATTTCACAAAATACAAACCTCCACTACTGCTCTCCATTCTGGGAGGTCAGCTTTTGTAAGTTCTGCTTTGTTACCAAAATCAAGCGGCTATGGATCAAGGTCAAAGCACCCTACGATTCAGATTTAGGTATAAAGGTAAAACTCCTAATGGTCAGGAATAGTACGAAATCTCCTGCACCGTTTGTATCAGGCCAACCAAGTTTACCAGAGAAATATTACTAATCAAAAATGTGTGTGGATTCACGAGTATTGAAAGATAGGATTGCCCATAAGAATAGTAATGATAAAGTAAGCTTAATTAGGACTTTTGTCTCTGTAGTACGTTTCGCATACGGTTGATGAACGAAATTTCCCCGGAAGCACAAGACCGATTTTGCGGGTATCCCCGGACTTCAAGTATGCATGCCCGATATAACTCTAATCGACTATTCCTGTACTAGTGCGCACCTTTACTAGTTTCTAACTAGAATCTCATTTGAATCCTTAAGAGCGTCAACGAAGACTAAGCCCTTTGAAGAACACCATAGTGATTTGTCGGAGGAATTTCGTCTATCACAAAAGAGTCATTTAGGTGAACTATTTTTTCTAATTCTTAAAATAGCTCAAAAAATTAAGTTGGTACTCATTACACCTGCAAATAAGAACGGGAGGTTGAAAGTGTTTGCATAAAATAATTACTCGAATGAAAACCCGCAGAGTCGCGGAATTGTTCTCCCGCCATCTTTGTTTGACTGAGGGCTGATCCTTGTCATTCAGTCGTTTATTATAACGGTGGTTGAGAGAATGTGTAACGATCATTCGAGGAATGCGCAGTGCAATTACGAGACATGCTTCTAAACAAGATTGATTATCAGGTTCTGCCACACCCGACTGTGGAATTGATAACATCAAACTAACAAAATCTCCAAAGTATCGAACATTAGGACTCAAAATCGAGAACCAAATTCACGGCATGTGAATCACGTACGCCAATCACGCACATCCAACAGAACTGTGCTCGGACTAGACAAACGCCCATAAACATGAGCAAACGAGTGTATCAAGAGGACACAGTGCGTATAAACTTGTTTCGTTCTTTACTCCAAAATGATTCCATATTCTCCGATGATTTTTCGGCATCTGTTTCCGACAATAGTAGCTGGGTNTTGGGCTTTATCATTATTCATGTTTTGTTTGCTCCTACTAAATGAGGTGCTCATTAATCTTACAAGTCGAACTTAATGTAGAGGATTTCAATGCGAAGCCAATATAATCACAATTACCACCCTGGGGATACCATCGACTGGTTGTAAATTTCACCAACACGTGAGATTAGCAACAGCTTGCTCACACCACATGACACGAAACATAGAGTAAAATATCGGAGCAAGATCTACAAGCACCAAGATGTTTTCACTTCTCGGCTCACGATGCTGACAGACGCGTGAACGACTGGAAATTATTAAGTCAACATGGAAAAAAGCAACCTGATATGTTATTGTTTGTTGTTTCGCCAGACACAAGCACCTCACATATAACTGAATTCCAAATAACACGTATCAGTAAAGGCTCTCAGCTACCAGTGAAATTAATCTGCTTTACGATGCAGCGCACATGAACGATCGACAATTTGCCAACCAAAACAGAGCGATTTATTGTTGAGTAAAAGTCCTGGGGCTTTAAACTGGCACACAGAACTCGTGTCTTCAAAATATACTTGTGCTTACCGTTAGTGTGTCTTTTGTGTAAGGCTAATATCCGGGTCAAGGAATAACACGATCTCTGAGAAATCATACCGATGGCTTCAGTCGAAAATCTTCCGTAAATTGCCGACCGATTAACCGAATTATTCCGTGGACTAATCGATCAATGGGTAATGGTCCTAGGAATTCTACACACTTTTAGCATTTATTTTTATCCATTAATGGGAATTCGCATTTGGCCAGAGTGATTCGCTTTTGTTATAGGTATGCGGGAATTGGGACGACACTAACCCGCCAGTAAAATCGAATCGAAGAAACTGTTCGATATTGGAAACGGTTAGTTAAAATAATATAGCTTGCTTCTTCCTATGACACACAGTGATCCTCTAAACATCTGAAACATCTATGCACAGTGTTGTTTAGAGTAACAATTCATACAACACAGAATTCCGCAACGTTACTTCGGGGTGCTTCCGTTTTGTGACAGTGCAATTTAGGCCATAACGTTGAAAATTAATTTTAAGCATTTAGACTAATTTGATCTTAAATCCGTTTATTGAAGCACATTTTGAATGTCTGAGAAATCTTCGTAGAATGTCCGAAATTCCAAGTGAACGAAAGGCGTTTGTTGGAAGACAACTTGATCAGCATGATTAAATAATTCAGACAGAAAAGAAGTCACATGATGACCTTTTTATGTGGAACAGTAAGGTTGCGAACACGGAACCTTGTAGTGCTTGAGAACTGCGGAAAATGTTCGTTTGTTTGTCCTATAGCCTTGTTGCCTAGATTCTGTTCTGAGCTGGGCTTGGTAACTGGAAAGTAGTTTTTGTGAGCTGTCGAACGAGCTATGATGTTGAACAACTGGAAATCGCGATGCAATGATGTTTGTAACTTATGACCTGTTAACTGACGATCTTTCCTAAAATATAATTGTTCTTCATACGATATCCACGTTCAAGTCGTCATTTACAAACCATTGAAGTGCTGTACTCCTATTTCGTCCTTATTAGGATTCATCAGCAGTGCATATCCATTGGACACAAAAACTAGAACGCAAACCCAAGAAGATCGGCTTTTGAGTCGAAAGCCCTAGCCATTGCCCTACCTGGCATACTGTCAATGTTCTGCTGAAATTCACTACAGGGTCTTGCACCTATCCGTCAATGATTTGCAGGGCAACGGGCCGCTCGTAAGCAGCAGTCAACCTCTGCTGATAAGTGACTTTTGTGCAGATATCTAAACAGCATTAAGGCTTTGGCCGAGGCCTTAACCCTTTTCGTTACCTGGTATGCGTTAGTAACAGGAATTTGTGAGCTTCCATGAAGTGGTTCTTCATGACATCTCTAGCTAAAATGGATGAGATTTTCTTTAGATATGTATTCAGCTTTGCCGGATCATACCAGACCACTGAGTTGAATCCAGTTGGACTCATCTATGACCCGTAAGCGCACGGTGGTTCTTGCAGATCGGTCACACGCTGGTAGGAGTAATGGAGATGAAAATTGCTCTGCCTGAGTTACAATAACTTGACACCTCAGTAAGCAGACGATGAAGAAGAATTTAAAAAGATTGGGATGCTTTTGCTTTTACTGATCGTTTGAAATACAGAAAGCCGATTCTTAAAGACATAAACGTTTGGTAAACAGGAGAAAAAAGGATTTATATTAATTAGTGTGTGAAAGAACAGAGTAAAAATTTTTCAAATGGGAGGAAAAGTCTACGCATCCTTGTGCATCGAAACAACAGTCTTATTCCGTTCATTTCGAACGTCAGCATTGAAAAAGAATCAAATCAGTCGAAATTTATAATACCTTCATCTAGCAATGGGGCTAATGGACAATGGGGCGTCTACCAATTGAGTCAGATATCAGAAAAGCCTCAGAGTTTA
>LUCM01009356.1:68147-94598 GCA_008360955.1 Fasciolopsis buskii
GCATTCAAGAATCTATATCTCCGCCCATCCCAGGTGATGTATGTTTCTTAGACCAGTATCGAGTATGCTGTGAAAGTTTGTGTTAAATCTCATAGCCTCAGAAGGTCAAGAATTTTTTTGTTTTCGCAACGGCTGTTGTGCTTTTCGATTATAGTTTCGTTAGTGGGGTTTTTTAGCATAGGAGCAGAACTTTTAAAAGCTAAACAACAACACTTCAAAAAGAGAAGCTAAGTTTACTCCCTGAAACGTACTTGGGACGTTAGGTCGTACTAGTGGCCCAAACATGAAGTTAAATGCCACGCCGCATGGTGGAATCAACTCAAGGCGCCATAACAATGCAAGAGAAGATGGAAACATGAAAGAAGAATCGAATTTTAGCTGCCAACATGGTCAGACTTTAGCACCAGCTTTAGTTATATTTTTCCTTCCGAGATAGATAAGCAATGCGCACTTACGTAGACTAAATGGTTGGATTTTAGAACATATCGACATTGCTCTGTTATGTATATAGAAAATCGGAAAAAATGGACCAAATAATTCTGGACCATAATCTAATAGCGTGGAAGTTACAAGAATTACAGACGAATAATGACCAATTCATGAGTTTATTGTTAAACATAAGGAATATTAAGTATAATGATATATTATATTTTAAAAAAAAAAATTTTAAACAGAAGAGGGGGTTGGTGTGGCATAGTAAGAAAAGGACATTGCCCCTTGAGAAAGACTACCCACGGCGTAAGTTCGAAACGTTTGGCGCATTAACATTCTACAGCAAACGACTGCTGCTGTTATTTATATTGATTTATAATCGATTTCAACAATAAAAAACCAACTACACTGGCTGGCATGTTCGATTTTACGATACATCCCTGCTTACGCTCGTTTGCGTACCGGAAATATTTACTAAATCTGGTTACCAATTGGAGATGTGCTCTGGGAAAGAATGAAATGTAAATACCTTATAAAGTCAAGTGAAGTACAAGTACTAATGATTCTGTTGCCAACTGATCAATTCGAATTCCAGCACTCAGTCGGGACTATATTCTATCGAACGCAATTATACGATCTGAATTCGGTCTTGAGCGACCCGACTCAAATTAGTTTGGGAACAACGAATCGTATTGAAAACATATGCCCGGATTAGTCCAAGACATATAACCCTGGTGGATTCTTACATCCGTGACCGGCTGTGGCTATCAATCGATACCAAACAATGAACGGTAATAATCCTCTACCTCATGGATACAACAGACCAAATTGAACAGTCTCGAGGCATCAGATTAGTAACCGAGTCATGTGAAATCGAACCAATACAAACCAATTCGAGTGGGTCATTTTCAAATCAAACCGGCTAAAGGTGTCGGGGAACAGACGGGTCATGGGAATATTCGATTCCAAACAAATCTCACATGGCGGTGATCATAAAAATCCGCATACGACTACATTTGCGTTGCCTTAAAGATAACCATCTACGAATCATTGACTCAGACTTATCTAACAATCCAGGAACAGCCTTGGTACGACAACTCCTGACGGTGTGTCACCGGAATACACTCACTAGAAAATAAACAGCAAGAACACATTATCTACGAAACTTGGGATTTCTAAACCGAGCCCTCCCCGGATAAAAAAAAAATCTGACACATACCAGAACTTGCTGAGATAAATAAATTCAACAACCGCATGTGATTTGGACCATTCCACCAAATACCTCCGTTTAATACCAGACATGTACATCGTACTCACATCAAACCGCCCCTTTGAGCATCGCATCGTTCCGGGATGTTATCCTTGAAGGTTCTCAGGTCTCATTGGTGGACTTTTTGTGTTATCTAGGTGCGCACTTCGGTTTCTTGACACCCCAATTTTGAATAAAATCTTTGGGCTTTTTAGGTAAAGTAAGCTTCCCCAATTTAATTCCATTGTCTATCAAATGTGTTTCTTTCTGTATCTAAACCTGATTCTCGATAGCTTCTTAAAGTTCGACTATGCGATAGATTCCGTTTTCAAGTTAGATTAGTTTCGTAAATGTTTTCATCAAACGGGACTACTAGTCAATAGAATTACTTACCTTTGACGTCTTGGGGCAGAGAGTATAAAGACGACTGTCCGACGAGCAGGATTGCTATGAAGATCTGTACGTGTTTCATCCCTGTGAGTGACAATATAGGGATGGGAATGAATTATTATTGAAATTGGTCGTCATTATCATTTGAATATCAGTGATTCGGTTTTAATGGAATCGCATATATTTGGATAGGTCTTATTTTTCAGGCAAATCTCAGCTATCAGCTTGTTAGCTGGTCACTGAAGTTCGGAACATGTGGGTTAAACTACAACCCCTGGCATATATTTTACAACCCCAGTGTGATTAGTGAGGTCACTATTCTGTTCTCATGTGGAACACACTGTTTAGTAACATTTTGTGGTAATATTACGCGGATGCCGATTGCTGCCCCAGCAAGAAGAACTTGCATAGGGAGCCACCAGCGGGACAATGTGGGAAGTAGAAGATACGATCAAATCTCCAAAACGGATGAGGGGCAGGAAATCATGAGTAGAGGTTAATGCAATTTTGATGCAAATCATCGTGGACCAAGTAACTGACGGCATCAAACCGGACGAAGGCGGAATTGATACTTTGATTTGTACACAGAAATAGCACACACAAGTGGCCCCAGAGGAGACTTTAAACATGTTTCGACTCTCCTGTAGAATGCCGGATGAATGGCAGACTAAATGTTCGATACTTCTGGCTCGTTCATTACTTCACTTGCATCTATTAATTTTCACCACTGCACAATCATTACCTTGTCACCTGGTGAGTATCTGCTCGGTGAACTGAGGTCAATCGTTGTTAACATAGTATGTGCTAAGTAATTTGACGGATAGGTGCAACATCATGTGGCGAAGTTGAACAAACCGTTCAGAGCCTGCCCGGTAGCGTAATGGCTAAGGCGTTCGACTCGCAATCGTTCGTCCCGGGTTCCGGTCCCAGCTCGGGAGCGGTGCATATGCACTGTTGTTGATTCGTAACAAGGATGAAACAGCTGCACATTGTTTCCATGGTTTCTTTATGGTGATTTGAACGATGATATCACATGGTGAATTATTTCATAATTTGATATCGTTTATTGCTGTCGCCAATTGTAGCACCTTTGCCGCCTCAACTCCATTTCGTTCTCGCCGGCATAATCCAGCGAAATCGATCAGCTGGCCCCTGACCGGTCAACACGACAGTTTTGTCTATTAGTCATAAATGGTTTATATGCATCCAAACCAGATGGAGTTCTCTAGCCGATTGCCCTCAGTGTGACGGCTTCATTGTCTATTTTTTGGTCTGCATATAGAATGCGCCCGTGCTCGCCTCTGGGTATGCCACAGAATCAGAACACTTTCAACAAAGTCCGCGGACTGGAGCAGTCGGATGAATTCGGGCTTGCCATCGGCTGGTAGGCGGTCCCATTGATGTCCGACTGACATCAGAGGTGTTTGGTCGTCGGCCATGTTTTTTCTCTGTGCGCAATCGCGCTGCACTTTTGCATGACCCATCGGTCCTGCGCTTTTGGCATCCGCACGTAGCTTCCTCTCGCATTAGGGTATATTTGCTCTTCCAATCCCCGATTCATTCAAAGCGTTTCTTTATTTGGATTGAACACAAGAACCATAAAGCATGAGTCTCGTTCTCTCCACGGCTGTGATATCGGGTGTCAATATTCTACTGCCCGGGTAACCTTCTCGAAGAGAATCCCCAAAACCAAGCATAGCGCACCTTGCGATAACACAGTTGAGTGACTTTTGAAAAGCAACATTAAAAGTGAATGCCAAATGAACACACGTGCATGCGTACATTCGCTAGTCTAAACATCACTCTGTTGACTGTTCACCAGTCGCAACTATGGATCACTAAGGTAATGCTCGATTTTTTAGCAATACTCAGCGCTTGCCTGACGTCCCCGGGATCCCAGATGTTAGGACAGGATATCAGCTGGTATTTCACAAATTCGTGCAGTTTTACTAACGACGAATTTTCGTCAGGCAAAGTTACTCGGTCGATCAACCACCCATTGGATAAAACAATCGTGCTCTGATGAACCCCTGAAAAATGCAATTTTCTAGAAGAACCAGTTTTTCAAATTGACTTCAATTTGATAATAAGTGATTTGATCTTCTCCTCTCAAGAAAAGCATATATTTATATTGGTAATTCGACATTTGGCACTTAGGCCAAGGACCTTCAATCGCAAAAGAATGCCGTTGAGTTGTTAACAAATCATAATTTTAAAAATAATTGGTAGAATGTAACTAATGCCAACTAAGCACAAAATAACCTGACAAGCTGAAACCAAGGTAAGGTGAAAAGTTTTACAATGTGTCCGTGTGCTGGTGCGTGAGGTTAGATAACACGGTACTTGGATCAGATGATACAGTGGGATTTACATGCGGCCAAGAGGCTGCGCAAAGACCTTTGCCCGAACAACAATGTCTCACAGAATTGCACACTACCATCGGTATTTTTCCCACAATTTTTGCTCCTGGGAACGGGTGAAAGAATCCAGTAAATTTGGCTGAATATTACGAGATTACGCTTAAACCACTCGACGTTAATATTAAGCAGACAGGGGAAAACCACAGAATAACCCTGAGAGAGAATTAGCAGAATATATTGTGAAACCTAGAGAGTTTCTTTCGATCTAGCTGGTAGAACGTCTTAGATATACTGACTTTACCCCAAGGAGAAGGGAACATAGTAATCTGGTGCCATTCAACGAACCACATTCAGTAAGATCACACATGGAAAGTTCTGTCTAAAATTACGTTAACTGGATCTGTCCCCATAAACTCGAACACAGGGTTTTCACAATACAAGTGATTTGCCTAATCCCTAGGCAAACCGATCTTGACACTCCAGAAAATTCGTGTGTTAATTCTCGGTGAAACTTACTAGAAGATATTCGCGACCAGGAGGAACCTACATTAAGCTACTCGAGTGCTCCAGATTAAATAGTCTGGTAATCGAATTTTTTCATAGTCACTAACTTTACAGACCAATTAAAATCTTCTCACTGAAGGATCACATAAAAATATCGTTTACTTGATTGCTGTTGTCTCGTTGATGATATATTTGGGAGTTGACAAATTTACTCTTGACACCCTAAAACTCGCAAATCGGGCTGTTTCGATTTTCACCGAATTAAACAGATACAGAGTAGTGGGTGTAAGTGCGTGCATGCTGGGTTTGTATGTTCTTATGATTAGCTAAGAATTTTTCTCACTTGGAATGCGAAAACATACTTTGCCATCCGCAAATGTGTTCAAATTGTTTGTAAAACCGTTATATGTGGCAAATGTGACCGTATATGCTGAAGAGAGTTTTCAGTAACACAAAGTGATGGAAGTGAATAAACCAGATATTCACTCATTTTACTTCTAGTGTTTCCCACTGTACGCGCTAGTATCAAAAAGCCTCCGGTTAACCGGACCGTCACGATGTGACGTGGGAAGTCAATCGACACCAACGATTTTAGTTCAAATGGCATCGGGTAACCTTTGGAAATCACGACATAATGAGACAGTAGAGTTATGTAGGATAATAATTACAGTAATTACAAGCATTATCTACCAAATACCTCTACATTTCTAACTTTTAGCGTCTCATCGCCGACAGCTATCGAACGGGTGACTTTGTTTGTACTATGTTGCTTGCCGTAATCACAGGTCGTCTATCCACTCACTCATCTTCTAATCTGAGTCCTGAAATTGCCTTTTATACTCTGTATACTTGAATTATCGAGTGCCACTGTGAAACAATTACACGTGATATTCTGCGGGAATAATTTGAACGGTTTGTCCAAGCTACCAATCACAGGTCCTATACTTGACGCAATAAGTGCCAATGCAAATCGCCGGCTTCTGGAAGGCATTTTACGGATGTATGTTGATCATTTCTTAATTTCGCTATTTTTTATTGTAGGTGAATGCGAAGACATTTTGCGTGACTTCGCATAAATTATGAGAGAACGTTAAGTTCCAGGAAAGCTGAAAGGGACACTTCAGTCCCCAAGTGACATTCAGCTGATAGATTGGCTGCCGAAATCGATAACCAATTTTCTTATCCGTTGATCATGCATTTTCCCACCTCCTGGTGTTTATGGTAACATACGATGGGGAACAGCCAGGTTGCTCCATCATGACACTGGTGGTTGGCTAATGAACGGGAGCATCACTGATCCAATTTGACCCCGACATGAATGCGATTGGGCTCAAGTTTTATTCTGCATTCACATTGTGTTTACTTCAATTCACGGAACGATACTGCAAACCAAATGAATTCTGAAGAAAAGTCGCCCTTGCACATTGTTCCGAACGTAATAAGTTTTGAAAATTTAGAAACACAGAAAGGGATTTTCATGGAGAATAATATAGCAGAACAAAGAGTCCGCACAGTCCATGCAACATACTACAGCGGCTTTTACCCCCTTTGTCAAGAAGGGCCTACGATAGCAAATTGCCAGCCGGAGGCGTCAAACCATCGGTTAGGCTTATTTCAATTCAGTTATGCTCATTTGGAATTTATTGCTTCTCAGCTGGAAATCAGCAAAAGCAGGACTCCGTAATACAACTTTCATGGAAATAAAACAAGCTTAGGTCACGTTGAGAACTTGTGCACCCGCAAGCCTGATCACTCCTTATTCGCATTTCTGACCTGTGGTCTGTCATTCAATATCTACCATCAACTCGGTATCACCTTCGTCTATTCGACTGAGGAAAGGCGGGTTTCAATCAAAGAAACAAATTCACGCCATTATGTTGACTATATGCCACCAAAAATCGCTTCCACAATAAGCATTGAGGCGATGAGCTTAGGGAACTAACAGGACAGATCAATCATTTGGACCAGTTAAGTTCAGTTATCGCACTCTCAGAATATGGGTGAACATGGAGCAGCCATGGACGCAGTTCGCCAATGGCCACTTAGGCAACAGGGATGTAATTAATTGCAGAAATTTGTCTGTTCTTACGTGCAAGAAGTAAGCAGGTAGAACAAATAGGACGTAGGAAGAAACTGTTTTAGCACACCTTTACCCACTGCTCATAAATACGGAAGCGGTTCTCTAGTAGGAGAATGAGCGTGTAATTAATTCCATTGGGGCTTTTGATTCAACTGCATGTAGGAAAAGTTTGGCTACGGTGGGGGACATGTGTGATCCCATGGCCATACCATCCGTATGCTTGTACAACTCATGTTTGAACGTGAAGTATGTCGACATGAGGCCAAGTTATATATCGCTGATGGAATTTATTCACCCCCCTCCACGCTCTGACGTACGGTACGTCGACGATACATTTGCAATCATCAAGTCGGCACAAAAAATAGTTTTCTTCAAGCTTTCAATCAGCAATGCAAATCCATTAAGTTCACAATGGAGTCAGAAGACACCAGTAGAGTCATCAACTTCTTAGATTGTCGACTGAAAGTTAATGACTCACGAAAATTCAATATTGGCATTCACAGAAAATCCACACATTCGGATAAGTATTTAGATTTCAGTTCAGCTCACCCACAATGCGTGAAACAGACACTTAATTCCTCGCTAGCCAATGGAGTTAAAAAGCTATGCAGTGATCATACCGAACGTAAAGAAAAACTAAAACGTCTAGACGAAATCTTGCAAGAAAATCACTATCCGCCACGCCTCGTAGGAAGGGAACTAAAACGTTGCTTGTCACCAACCAAAACGAAGATGGAAAAGAACATGAAAACGACCTCGTTTGGAGTTCCGTACAGAGCGGTTACTTCGGAAGCAGTAAGAAATAACCTCAGTGACTTTGATATTCACACTTTCTTCCGGATGGATAATGCTTCAAAGCGCCACTTATCAAAGGCTAAAGATCAAGTCGGTGTGCAAGACTAAAACAACTACATCTACAAAATCAGTCGCAATGAATGTCCAGCAGAATATATTGGTCAAACCAGCAGACAACTGATGACACGGATAACAGAACACAGAAGGAGAATAAAAGTGCAGACCTTCGGATAAGGCGGCCTTATCAAAACGTGAGCGTGATTCAGCCATTGCTTGCATGCCATAGCAGAGTGACATAACATAGATTATGAAAACACAAAAGTACTCCAACGTGGATTCAAAACCTGCACTGAACGTAAAGTTGCCGAGGCTCTGGCAATAAGCCCCCACCGCACATGCATCAGTCGGAACGACGCAGCAGAGATTTCGGAGACATGGACAGCCCAAACATCTTTAAGAAGCAAGCATTCCGAAGGTCACCATGCTAGTTGACCCCATTACCACGGGGATGCATGACGTGAAGGACAACTATTCCGTCATCCGATCCACAGTTCAAAGTACCCACACTCACAAACACACACAGACAACTTAATATCAGTTGGCATGTGAACATTCCCTCAGTCATTTGACTGTAAAACTTGCCTTGAGAAAGACTACCTACTGCAGCCGAAACGTTGGCGCATTACATCCACCAAAAACGCTGTTATTAACATTATATCATTCACAATTAAAAACCATTACATGGCGCATCGATTTTTAGATACACTCCCTACAGCATTTGGTCCTGAAGAATTAACGTTCTTGGTCTGAATCAGCCCAAAGAAATTTGCAGCGTAGCATGTCTGAAGACCGGGGAAATGGTAATCAAAGTTCCGAGTCAGGTGAACAGCCATGCCTTCTTCTGTCACGTGTTTGCCCCTTGGATCATTGCTTTCAGCTACATTTGTTGCCTTTCATTATTTGAGCCGATTGCTTCGACCACTCCTGTCGTAGTCTTCGGGTGTCCGCATTGTTTGTTTGTTCAATTTCCGGATTGTACCATCGTACCGTCTTTGTCCGAGGTCATAAAGGCATCTGTGATCCATCTTTGAATCCCCCTTTGTTTATGATATCCTGTCATAGTCACTGCTTGGATACGATTTGCCCGCTGGTCTTGACAATTATCAACTTGCAAACATTTGCCGTTCATACCGCCCCCGACAGCCTCAGTTACTGGCCTCCCGCCGTTTGAATAAGGTTTGTACATCTCGTTAACCTCACTCAAACACCTGCTTTCGTCGTATCACCATTTGCCATGGTTTTCAGTGATGACCACACTTAGACATTCTATGATGTGTCAGCTGCCACCCCATTTGATTGTCGGGCCCCTTGATCACACTACTTCGTCTCACAATTAAACCGGTTTGTTCATGTGCCTACCCCCTTAAGCTACAACCCCGTCATTTCGCATCTAAGACATTTTAAATGGTCGGCTACTCTCTCCGTCTATGTCTCTTCTGACTGGCCCGTTAGGGTACTATATCTACCCGCTTCTTTAACCCTTATGCGACCCTTCTTGGGCCGTGGATGCGTTCATTATCTCGGTGTTGTTCGACTGATCCGTGATTGCGTACGCTTGTGGTCTTATTCGTCCATGATTTTGAGGTGTTATTGTACTTAGTTTGAATCATCGTTGTAATTCGCGTTGCTTATCGAAGTTGTATTCACTGGTCGGGATACGAAGGTCAGTGAGTCACTCAAGAACTGGATGGAGTTCCTTTGCAGAGTACATTTATTACACGAATTTGGAGTACCATTCGGAATGATTACCTAATATTGCGGTATGATTACATCACGCCGATCTGCCTTACGAGCATTTTTGTTGTGAGCAATTTGTGCTGGATGCATGCAATGAATTATTTTATTTTGAGAATTTCCTTTGACCATGCTCTTTACCTTGAGGGAAAAGTTTGACCCTTAACACAAACCGTGCACAACGTCCGCCCAAGCACGTACCTAGTAGCTTCAAATTGAGAATAATTAAGCATTTCAAGGGGACCGCTCGAAAGCTTTTTGTTCACTCCAAGAGCTCATAAATAGATAAATATCATACAACCACAATCATCAAGCCTATTTGTGGGAATAGAAATACGGGTCTCGGCAACACAAATTTAAAACACTTGTGGTCTTTTTTACTTGAAGTCAAAATTCGTAACATATCCAACAAGTTGCAACTTTTCACCCATTTGCATTCGCATACGGAGAAAATATCCATTAAAAAATTCGTGTCAGTTCAGCCGATATGATACCTAACGCAAGTACGACAAGACATCCTCAAATTACTCTTTTACCGTGTGTGAATAACATGCGGATAACAGTAGTAAGATTGTTTAATGGCCATCTGTGTGGTTGAGGGACCACACCGCGACCATCCTGCATCCTAGATCTGAGCAAGTGATAATAAATAATTCATGCTTGTCTCCCGGTATTGAAATTCACTCGTGTTTCAGTGCTTAGTTAATAACTGAGTTATTGACTTCTAATGGAGATTAGGTAAAAAACCGATTGAATGAAACGATCACTTCTGCAAATTAAGCAATTTTCAGAATGTCAAACACATCTGTCTGCCGATATCGAAGAAAATAAAATTAATCGATTCGTCGTACGCATGCCAAATCCTCACCAGCTACAACAGCAGACACCTGTGGCTCAGAATCCAGATTTCACACTGAAATAAAACAAAGCTAATGAACTGTAGTGCAGAATCATTCATCTTGACACTGAACGACTGTTGTTTTGCGGGCCCCGGATGAATGAGCTAACTTAAGACTTCTCCGGGAAGACGCCTTCGAACTCTCTCGTTTGACCAAAATAATCGCAGATCGGGGTCCTCATGGTATTTCCTCAGTACGTCAAAATCAGGTTGCAGCTTCTATCCTGGATGCGTTTACATCACTTTTTAATATAGCCGTATCCACCCATTCACTTACCGACAACATGAGAGCGCTTGGCATTGTTTGCATCCCCAAGCCTTCCAGTTACACTGTAGTTCATGTCCAAAGCCTTCGTCGTACAGAAGTCATCTAGCAGTGGGAGTCGATTACTTTGCACTAGATGCCCGTGGCCGTGCAAATTATTGACGGGTAGGTGCAACATCATGTGGTGAAGTTCAGCAAAACCGTCCAGGACCTATCCGGTAGCGGAATGGATAAGGCGTTCGACTCAGAATCGTTCGTCCCGGGTTCGCATCTCAGTTCGGGCGCGATAGATATGCACTGCTGATGATTCTTGACAAGAACGAAACAGCTATACAGTGCTTCCTCGGTTTCTTAATGGTGAGTAAAACAATGATATCACGTGATATCACATGAGGAAAAAATTCAATCCCCTTTCACTAACACAAACTTTTCTAGCCAAAAGCTTTCGTTCCATAGTTCTTACATCCTGCAGCTTTGGGATATCAGGACTTGGCGTCATAAGTCGTCTAATTTCTTTCGTTAGCTTTCTAGACGATCTCCTTCAGTGTGTCTAGAAATCAAGCAGGTGTACTTTGGATGACTCTGCTCATCTGATTCATCATATAACCACATATCTGGATGCGTCACACAATCTGTCCGATGTGCATTCATAGATTAATCCCCTGCCTTCTACTCTGATCCTCCATGCTCAGTTCTTCACGAACTATATCATTTCGACTGTCCCGGGCACTTGCTGGCATGTTTATCAGATAACTGGACCAACAGCTTAAAAATATTTGTACGTTGGAAAGCAATTCCACACTCCTCCAACGAGCTGTCTTTTCTGTGTATTTGCTTTCAAAATGAGATCCCTTGGTCGATTGTTCAAATGATCTGATGATATTGCTCTCAATCAGTTTCTATCCGGAACCGAGAATTCTCACTCACATTTTCCAACATCTCTTTCATTCGCGATTTTTCTGATCTTTCTGGCTTTGATCTCACTTTTACAAAATGTATTTAATATTTATTTGCTTCTTCTCATCTACTTGTTTGTCTTACGTTTTCCAATAAATCGGAACCAATGGCTAAGGAGTATTCCTTCAGGTGGTTGGACGCTGCCATTAAAAACTTGAAACAGTCAGCCCAAATTTTTAATTATGCAAAGAAACTCGAGGGACAATATTTTTCCACACGAAAGAACTGCAGGGTTTCTAGGTTAAATTAAGCACCATCTCTTTTTTGTTTGCCAGTGTTTCTCCCTATCCTCCCTTATCTTACCAGTGATTCTCTTTGGTTTGTTGATGAAAAGACATCAGAACTGTTGGTCGGGATTTGTCAAATATCAACCGTGTATCTCTACTATCAGTGAAAGAAGTGTGTATCAAACTATGTAGAGTGCATGCGTCTGCTTGCGAAACATTTGCATAAAAATTTATCGCATCCTTCCCACTCTCTATGCAATGATCTTTCTAAATGCAAGTCTTTTGCCAAGACAAGTTCTACATTCCTATTTATGGTTGCCAGCAAAAATGTGTATAAGAACTGGCCTGATCCTATTTAGCCCGAATTCTTGCCATCCGGGAACTGGTTCTGCCTGGATATTATCATAACCGCTTATAACTTTACAAATCTTTTGTTCCAATTCTTGTTCTTATTTTGACAAAGTGACGAATGAGTCATTCTGTGGCTGAAATGAGGCACCTTGGTACGCAAAAGTCTATACAACTACAGACACAAATGCGAAGGACTTGCTCGTCAATCCTCTGCTTTTGTCGTCGCTCCATTCAATAGTCACATAAGTTGATTGTGCAGGTATTTTGATTTGCCTCTACCTACAATAGTTCCCATCATTAACAGTCAGAGTAGGTTTCGACTTATTGCTTGGAACTTGTTTTCTCGAAGATGTAAGTGAGTAAACTGCAAACTTATCAATCTTAAAACTGTTCAGCACGATTCTGATTCATTCTGAATTTGAACTTGGGGCTACCCGTTAATATCTGCACGATGGGGACTGCACGTCTGTGGAAGTATTAGCAGCCAATTTTGGTAAGTGAAATACAACTGTTCGAATATAATTGCCAAAGTGTAACAGAATGCAATTATTGAACAATTTCGGTTAGTGAGGGATTCACCGCTGGCATCAATGTTGTGCAGTCGGCGGTGTCGGTTTGATGAGTCTAATCCAGGAGATTTGCTACTTGTGATTTTTAACAGACGATAGAGAACTTCTCTAACCGTAACATGTTTCGACATGTTTGCCTAATCCGTATTGTTTGGGTGTTTATTAGTCGGGTTGTTAATTATCCAGGGAGAGCCCTTGTTGTCAAAGTTTTCTTTATTCGATTGTGGCAGTGAATATCTACCGATACTCACAATGAAACTGGCTGTCATAAGCGAGTCCAGCAAGAGGAATGGAGTGGTTGGAACACAGTCGCTGGTTGAAACGGTGATCAGATGTGAGCATTTTTTGTCATTTATGTGTTTGTGTGTGGGGTGAGTGGGTTAAAATGTGCGTTATTCAGTACCTAGAAGTAAAGAAAAGTTCGGCTGATCGCTGGCTGATAATGGCAAATCAGTATCTCATCAGGTTCATCATAGGAATTTGAAGGGACTCGTGGTAAGCGGATCTACTTAAAGATCACAACTACTTGCGAGTAGCATTTCGGTTGATGTTAGGCTGATTGCAATTCGAGCCAAACCTTCCATGCACAAACCTCAGACCATCCGATCAACCTTGCAATCGAGGAGCACCAGACTCGAGTTTCGGTACAATTACAGCCCAACTGTGGTCAATATCCTCAATTGTTCCCAGGGTTTGAAATTGGGGTTTCCAACTGGAAGGCGTCTGTGTTACCACTGCGCCACCAGCTCTCGTCCCGACTAACCAGAATTACCATGTTCAGTTTATTTAAATGTCCTTTTCAATGAGCGGTAATACAGACGCCTTCCAGTTGGGAACCTCGAGTCCAAACCCTGGGAACAATTGAGGATTTGGACCATACGTGAGCTCTAATTAGATCGAAACTCGAGTCTGGTGCTTCCTAATTGCAGAGTTGACTGGATGGTCTGGGTTTTGCGCGTGGAAGGTGTAGACCGAATGGCGGTCAGTTGTTTTGCTTTACTTTACTATGGATATCACGCAACTGTTCTGCTGAAATGTATTCTCGTGCCTACTGGAAATCAAAGTCGTTAAATTCGAATGACTGCTGGCGAAATGTGATATAAATTGGAGTTATTTCGGATGACCTGGTGATGTGAAACATTGAGTGCTCTTTGTCTAGCTGAACGGTAGATAAGTAAGGCCAATAGTGCAAGATGCTAGAATTTTGCAGGATTCTTTTCAACCGCTTAAGTAAAACAATCCGAGAATTAAATAACTTGATTTCAAGTTATGAATGTGCCCGGAGGTCAGATTGCGTTCGCAAACAAGTGAATTCATCTCCATAGCTTGCCTCTGTTGACAACTTTTGTTTATAAAGTATCGGTGTTGGTAGTGCTTCGTTATAAACTGCTCATTTCCGACCGCGGACCTTTACATCTTGCTAATCACCCAGTAGATCATTGAGAACCAAACTGAAGGTAGTTGAATATCACTTCTGTGTCAGATCCCTCGGATCATCCCATTTGCACTTGTAATGAGTGTACATCAGCAGAGCGAACCCAAGACTTGCACAACGGATGTCAAAAGATATTCGCACTTGGTTGGTCAAATGGATGCCACAAAACAAAACGGACAGTTATCCAGCTGTTAACACAGACAAGCCATAGAAACGAATTCAATTGTTTGGATATACAATCTAACCTCCATGTCCGTTCATTGCAGTCCAGAAATTCATATTTTCAAACAATTTTCGGATTGTTTTACTTAGGCGGTTGAAAAGAGTAGTACAAAATGCTACCATCCCGCAGTATTGGTCTTGGTTACCTATGGTTCAATCTGATGAACACCGATTGCCCAGTTGCGGCTGGGATAAATCTAGGCACATTTACGGTCGACAAACTAAAATCCCATCGGGTGCCTTATGCTTTCTGAGCACGGCTGCGGGCCCCATTTACACAACGAAGAAAGTCTTGAATTTTAATCAAGTTGAATAAGTTTATCTTAACAAATATTGGCCTGTTACACCCCGGGATACACCTGGAATTTGTGAAAATTCATTTTCACGCAGTTCTACTAACCAACTCATACAATATTTCTTGGGCGTAACTAGTAACATGAACTTTTGATTGAGAGTGCCCACTATTGAATTTCGTGTCCTCTTGACTAATTTGATTTGTTTGCTTGGCTACAATATTTCAGAACTAAAGGCGCGTCCAAAGGAACATTGCCCACGAGGGAAATATCCCGACGAAGGACGAAGTCGAAATCGCCATATTTTCCTCCACAATTCACGGTGGTAATCACGTGACCAGGCAGAATACAACTTTCAACTTGTAATAATTTATTATCCAACAACACAAATTTGTTAAAACAGGTAATAATTAGTGAGTATTTTCGTTCCGGTCATTGATCTTTTTCAATACTGACTTCCCAAGTGTAACAAATCGAAAAAGATGACGTTTCGGCAATCCAGCTTCCGTCGGAGTATTTACAATGTGGTGGTAACATGCACCTCCTTCGAGTGAAAGTCATGGACTCAAACCCTGGTTGCAAAGGTAGGCTTGGATCCGTGATGTATGCTAGTAGGGCAAAGTTCAAGCACGGTACCTTCCGAGTCTAAAATTGACTTGAAGATTGTGTTTAGAGAAATAGTATAAATGACAGTCAATTGGGAACATTAAAACCAGTTCCATGCACCATTCGCAAGTAATTGCGTTATGCACATATACAATAAATGTAAATGTTATCCGAATCAGTAGACACAGGTTCCCCAGAGGCAATGGACTAGTTTCTCCGTTATTGCTGATTCTCAAGTCGTGCACTTGGTACTCTGAATGGACAAAGTTCCATTCAGAGAGAAATTTTTAGCACAGACAAGTATGAGCATGGAGTGTAACGAAGTACCTTTTGACAGATGGAAGGAGTCTTTTAAGCTATGACCATACAAGGACTTCGCCTTTGACCTTACCTAATGAGGTGACTGTTTCTCTGTCTATTTGTTCGTTTTATTTTACAGTGAGTTTTAACCACGATCATTTAATCTATCTCTCGTTTTCATCTTTTCCGTCTTTTGTTATGGAAGCCAGAAAGACGTCATGGACAAATGAAGCCTATCGAATACAGAAATTGGCTGGCGGTGGAAGGATTTAAACCTGCGACCTGCACCTTAAAATGCCACGATAATGGCTGCCCGAGAACTGTCGGTTAGCTCTAAAATTGCAAGACCAATGAATTTTATTTTGATTTGTTTGCAGACATCTGTTTAGACAAGCTACGTTTTAGTTGTAAGGCGATTTAAATCTAAGTTTTGAAGTGCCCTATCTAAACTTCAAGCTTGACACTGGCGGTTGTTAAGTCTCATGCATTGGTAAGATATCATACAACATCGTAAAGGAGTCAATTAGTGTTTTCTTTCGATGTCTTACGCATACCAATGATTACCTTCCTGAAACAGCTCGATGTTTTTAAATAGACAACTGTGCAGTTACAATTCTGTTTGACTTACCATTGTTGTTGTAGACTGCATACCGTTAAGCGATCCCCTCCAATCAATTCCGTTACAAAATTCACAGAAATGTGTGATCGTGAGCAATTTCCAACCGCTTTGTGATAACGAACAAGGCACGCTTAAGGGCTTTCAACCGTCTATGGGAACATTCCCTTGTTAGATGCAAATCTGCTGCAAATAACCTATTTGAGAGCATATTACATATTGAAAAGTAATAAGCTGCAGTCTATAACGCCAATTAATGCACTTAGACTGAATGGCTGACGGGGAGATGGTCTGACGGAGAATTATCACGGGTCAGAATGCGATAAATATTGAAGAAGTGTTAACAGGTGATTTACAGTCAAGTATAAGCAAAATGCAATCCATAAATAAATCATTAAAAAAGTAGTTCAGTTTTGTTGGTTTTGCGCAACTTTGTGAGCATTTTCAAGGGTAACTGGATCACGACGAAAGAATCTGACACAAACAAACAACCGATGTCATTACATGAGTACGATCTGAAGACAGATTAATGAGGCCACTTAAAATCGATATACACGACAACGCGACTGCGCTTTTTCGGTATGCATCGCAATCTCAGTTTGAACTAGAATATTATCCACTTTGACATAACGCGTATTTGTAAAGTTGCGAGCTATGCCCAGGCACGTAAGATCTGTTAATTTGTTTCACGGGGAACATGGGTAATCAACTAGAGTATTACAGTCTTACTGCATACCGTTGAGTACATAAAAGCAGCCCTACAACCAGCCCTTGAATAATTCTTTAATGTAGGTTTAATTTCATACTTAGGTTATTGGGAGCACATTATGATGTGCAAAAAACATTTTCATCGATTGCGCGAGCTGTGTTGAATAATTGTGCTTGCGCAACGTATCTAATGATGGCTACAATGAAATGGGTAATTACAAAAGTATGAAAGATTTTGGCTACCAACCGCAATGTTAATGCTTTGATTTCGGTAAGACTCAAATTTTCTTGTTGGACTTTGTATTATGAAATATTCTGTGACTGATTCCCATTCTGACTATTAAGGCATCTGATAAGATCACGCATAAAATGACATGCCAGTCGATTTACAGTTTTACATTGCGAAGGTCACAGGCTGACGCTCCGCGTTAAATAAAGCCATCAGTGGTCTTCCGCTGCCTTAGAATCACTGTTACTGTTGATGTTGATAAACGATTTGCCACAATGGCTAAAGTCTTATGTCATATCTGACTGGTTGATCTGAAACTTTTGTCGATTACCTTTGATCTCAGCAGTCGTAGATAAATGTGGAGGGAACTGAATCTTCTTGGTCTTTGTTCAGAAGCGTGGCACTTATATGCAAACGGTCAGAAATGTAGGTTTATACAGGTAGACTGTCAGATGATTGGTGAAGCTGACAGTTACTTCAGGGTTCCCGGAATCAATCACTCAAATCTGCTCCTGATTTGAGGTAGTCTTTATTCAGTCTTTAAAGAATTGCTGTTACACAGACAGGGTTTAGGATTGGGCTTTTGCTACTTTCGAGGATATTCCTCTTCCTTTCGTGCATTTTTCGTGCCTTGTACAAACATCTAGTTGCATCTACAGTTGGAATCTCAAGGGATCGTGGCGTTACCATGTGAAACTGCAGAATTCACAAAGACTAGAGAGGGTGCAACAGGCCGCCGATCGATGTGTCTTGGATTTATGTTTGCTCAGTTGCAACTCACTTAAGGGGCACTATTGGCATCGTATTCTCCGAGTAGAATTGGAACCTCAACTGCAACTGAAATTCCCACGAATGGCCAGGGTCTTCTGCATCAACAAATGCGACAATTGACTGAACTATGGATGGTCTACCGCCTTTTCCATTTAGTGGGAAAGCAGTGAAGCTCGAGATTACAAAGAAAAGTTAAGATCAATAATGCATAAATGCTTCTTAGTATAATGGTGCATTTCCCTCCGACAGAACGCCCAACAAACGACTGTGATGTCATTTAAAGTGCTGGCCTCCACGACGAACAACAGTAACCACTGTTTTACAGTTTTTAACAGACTTCCTGTAGTTTAACTGCCACAGGTAGTATAAATGAACTGCAACTTCACTGTACTAATTTAGGCCCCTGTCATATTACTGTAAGCGCCTTTAGAACAAACTGTTTTCTTCTTGCACGTTTGTATTTTTTTCAGTGATCTCGCGAACCACATTTTATTCACAACCATGCTTTTGTTCACCGAAGAAGCATTTCGTTGCAAATTGTTTATCCATGTTTGGGTGTTTCTTCGTGCGAGGAAAACATGCAGAGTGGAGTGATCTTTTTAGGACATATGCACCCATTCATCAGCATTCCTCTTAATGCTGTTCCAAAATGAACAGTACGAAATCGAGAAAGTGAGCTACGTGATAGTAATCAGGATTTTACATTAAATGTGGGTAATCTTCACGGATATGTCGGCATACATGCACATGTGAAGGCACATATGCAAGACAGACACGTACACAAACACGTTAAATTAACTCTCGTTGTGTATGCACTTGCGAGAGCATGACAAGCAATTTGTCTCTTCTAACGAGGTGATTGGAACGGGATTCTCAGCTGTCCCAAAAGAGAACATAATTTATAGTGTGAACAGACTTTGCAGGGTTTCATAGTCTAGCATATCAGTTAATGCCCCGGTGTTTTCGGTCTTTTAAGTCTACTGGAAGTTTCGTTAAGTCATTTAAAGATCTACTTTTTCTACCAGTAACTATTACTGATAAATGAAAAAATAATTTAATGGATGAATGAGGCAGGCAATTTGTTAGCCATATATATATATATGCACATAATGATTCATAAGTGAGAATGTGCAACTCTGGTTAAATAATGAAGAAAAATTCTGAAGGAGTAGATTGAGTTATGAAATGCTTATTGCGACATTTCGTTTACGCTTGGTAACGAGTCCTAGTTTGTATCGAAATGTGACAATAAATATTTCACAATTCAGTTTACCCCTTCAGGATTTTTCTTTTACAAATGAATAAATATATACATACATCTTGCTTAAACTTATTCGATAGGATCAAATGAACAGTTTTCGGTTTACTGGGCAACAGCATAGAGAAACGAATATCTGGATTTGCATTCCCTCTAGTCAGTAGGAACTGAAGTACATTTTCAATAATAAGTCACAATCTTCGGAGTTCATCTGACCAGCAAATACGTTAGAATTTTAGTCGGTGTACCATTTAGTCGACAATGCTAGATCTCAATCACGACTGATTACCAACGTGCTAAGATGAACAAAGTGAATCTACTCACGTCATTTTGACGCCGACATTGCTACGGCTCTATCATCAATACATGGTAGCAGTCGATGGACCCGCCCCATCTCTCGGTAATTTTCCGGTCATTTTGATATGACGCACAGAAAATTCATTATGACATTGTTTTGTACCTCATACCTCAGGAAGTTTTAGAATTTCCAATTTAGTATCCACTGATTAGGTATCTCATTAAATTATCACTTCGGGACTTGAAACACATTTCGGATAGAGTTATGATTCAGGCCGTGGTATAATTTTATATGAAGTATGTTTCTACCTGAGTGTGTTTTCACTCGATTTACGACAGACTGAAAGAAGACTAGTGGATTCGTAATAACTCGTTTACTTAGTTCTGCTAGAGTTGAGCTTGAATTCACTTACGAGACAATGTCTTTCTTTTATATTTATGTAAGTGAAATATCTCAATCACTATAACGACAACGTTTCCCGTATCTGCACTGCATTCCACTTTGATTTGTTTGTAAGGCTTTTCCAGTTTTACCCTTAAAAGATTGCGCAACATAGGCGGGAGTAAGAAAGCTGGACAGACTTATCGAAGAACTCCCATCTAGAAATGCCTATTTTATCTAATCTTTTGTGAGCCTATGCCTTACATCCATCAAAAAAAAATAACGACTCGACAAATTAAAACGCTAAGCATTTCCTGCTAAATTACATGCTCTGCTTTATTGCGCGCTCCGTATCCGCGTTTAAATATCTCTCAACTCTTTTGGACAACGGTACGTGGAATATCGGTGGCAATCTATGTCAGGACTAGAGAAAAACTTCTCTCGTAAACCTATACCGTAAATATAAGCAAATTTTTGGTCACTTTCTAATGCGATTGGATTTCTTCGTGAAAATCATGCTACTGATGTAGTCAAATCGTGTAATCTGATGCAATTTGTTTAGCTTAAAATCCCAGACAATCTTAAACACAAAATTTCAAGGCGAAAAAGAACTTTATCTGGTTCATTATCCTTTCTGTTATGGCACCAAAATATTTTGCTGTTTCTCGATTATTGCTTTATTGTCACGATAACAACGAGGTTGAGCAGCACAGAGCGTCTAACTGACTTTGCCACATGGTCAACTTTCACAAATCAAGTTCCTTCTTGAACGAAAGATTTTCTGTTCGTTAGCAGTTATGATTATTGACCCCATAGAACGCAAAATGCCTCTATGAATAAGCAATTATCTTCAGCCTGTAAATGCAAGAGTAATCGCGGGTAGAATACTCCATGGAATAAGAGTTCTTCTTGGGCAAGCGAGTTTGCTATCACTTCTGAATGCAAATTAGGATAAATCATAAAACCCTTCTTATAGCGCTTATGAAATTTTCATGTGCCGGCAGGATTTCATTTTCACGTTCAAATGCGTCCACCCAGCCAACCAAGATACCTCTGTTTCAATGGCCTAACTAGAGTCAACAAATAGATAAAATTTAGAAAAGCTCGTAAATACATTCGCCGTACAGACTGATCCTTCTTGATACTTTGCAAGCAGTGAAACCCCAAGAATTGCAACAGAGTAAATTTTTGAATACATCCAAATCGGCGATATATATATATATATAATTTTATTCAGTCATTCAGATACAAGTTACAATTTATATACATATATTTATGTAGGAATTTTAGGAATACAATTAATTTAGTCAAATTTTCAATAACTGCTTAAACCAGCGAGGCACCGAACAGAAGGTGGACTGCCAATGGGTATTAGTACTTCACTCGATGGTTAGTGGATAATTTTTGGGTAGACTAGGGGAGTTATGCATCTCCAGTCCACAGTTTTAATGCCTATTTCTGTCAGTAAAAAAGCCTCACTTAATTGAAAATACTTTCACCGCCGTTGGTACACGAATGTAAATTGTGCATGCTGAACATTAAGCGATAAAAACGAGTGCGGTGAGAATCCACATGAATAGTTCCATAGCTGAAGAATAGAAATCTCCTTAAATAAGGGCAGGGGAGGTTTTGTCGATTTAACCTTCTCGGTACCTGAGGGTTCTCGGAACAAATTAGCTGCCCAGGTTTTTGACACTGTAGAGCTTTGGTGTTGGCTGAGCTGTCACCGCCGTCGGCATGCATCACGCAACCATTTAAGAATTACTTCATTGGTTGTTTTATTTTTAAACCTCGGTAGCTAGTAACATCCGGTGAGCCATGAAAGTACTGATGCACTTGATGGCAGATTCCACTGAATTATAGCAGTCCTTCAGGAGTGACAAACCACCTAGCCCAGCTGGGTGAAGTGGTGAAATAATTGGGTATTTCGTGTGAAATGGCATCATATTGGTTGGCCGGATTTCTGGCACGACATGTTGGCTTTCCAATGGCACGCATGATAAATGGTTGAATTCAGTACCTTATCTAGGAATCAAACGACACTCAGTTTACTACCCAATTGTTTTGGTTTATCATTCCAGCTTTATTCACTTGGAAAGCAGCTTTGCGAAGGCTAATCTTGATAAACGTGAAATCATCAACTTTTCACCCATCTCGACTAGGCTGTGTTGATGAACCATGGAAATTTGCATATACCGTTCCACAAGGTGCCCCGTGTTTTTGATACACGAGGAGCTAAAGCCAGTTCCAATGCGGTAAAAACAAATCCTCCTTTTGTTGGTTTCACCCCCCAAAACCTCCATCTATACCTGCTACCTAACAAAACTATTCACGTTTTCCTGTGTCCAACCCACCATCTTCAAGAATCTCCTGAAAGGTTTTTTTCCACCTCCATTAAGGTCTCGTCCTCCAGCGGTGGTACAGGCAGACATCAATTTATCACATCCCAAGTTGTTCATAAACGTAAATTTTTTATTTCAAGTTATATGAAGGAGCTACCGTCATTTTCATGTTTTATGGAATTTTTTTACCGAAATCCATCAGAGGTTACATACATGCCAGTTTACAAATAGTCTAATGTTCCACAACTGGCGAAGCTTTTCATCAGATCAATAAATAAAACTTTAAAACTTAAAGAAGGATCAGACAAATCCCTGATCCTTGCACACATTGTTATTCTTCTACGTCCAGAATATTGATCGGATCATGTGAAAACTTGAATATCGGCTTCCAGGGATGTATCCATCATTCACTTTCAGGACCTGAAATGAAACCGGTCTGTTTTACCGGACACGCATTTTCTGAAGCCACATAGACCGGAAAAGGCTGTCGCCAGGTGGAGCAAAATGAGATTTCAAAGGAAACCAAGTTACCAAAAGGGAGAAAGTCCTGTCAGACAGTTTGGCCAGATTTGACGATCCTCAGTGTCGAGCAAAACAGGTAAACCACAAATAACCAGTCAATAGGCTGTCCGAAATGAGTTGAAGTTGATATGGCCATGTGACTAAAAAGGGTTTGGGCGCCTTTTCCTTTCCAATGGAACCATTTGTGATAACCAGAAGATACCAAGAAAAATAGTACAAACCAGTCCACGGAAAATACTTGAAAACAGTCTTGAATAGGTACCATTGGCAGTGGAGGAAATGCAGACACACTCCAAACCACTTGAAAGTATCGTAAAGCTCAGCAAGTTGGGAGAACATGCTGAGGTTTGTGGGCAACAATCACATGTGTTAATGGTTGTGTAATGCTTACCAAAACATTATCGATTGTGTTCAAGTCTATTAATTTCTTTACATCAAAGTGTCTGGCCTCCTGAACTACTTCTAATCCCGATACTAAAACGTCTCGTTTCACGTGATTTTCACGTGGATTTGTAGCACTACGTCTGCCGCTATCCTTTGCGAGTTAACTGATTCGGCTAATAAAAAGAAGTAAGTAAGAAATATCTGAGTCTTGTAACTAATCTAACACATCTTATTAAACCTCTTTTTTCCATGTACAGGTTCCTCTATCCTTCGGTGATTGCTGACCATCATTTAGCAGCTTCTGAGTATCGCTTGGATTCTCCAACCTAGAGCACAATAAGCATGGATTTTTGGTCCTTCCGAATAGCAGGGGGAGAGATACGAACCGTCACGGTTGGTAAATTAACTTCATGTTCCAGTTCGGAGTAGTCCTAATGGCTGAGTGCCTCGTAGAGATGGGATATTTGGCTCAACCCATTTGCACACGGAGGAAATCGGACGCCACCCAGAGGCTATAGAACTGTAAGAAAGCCGACGGACTGCAGATAACAGCTTATTCCGGATAACATTTTCTTTTGGCTGATCAGGAGAAGAGGCCACCAAAAAGCATCTTTGACCGCTGCAATCTTATTTTTAATGTTCTTAGTGGGAATTTCCAACGGATTTAGCGACGCAGGAAATCCACAGCTTATTAACAGGAGGCATTTGATAAATGAGAATTATTCACCGTTCTCGAATTACGTCAATTGCGACAAAGCGATGTAAACAGAGAAATCATTCAGCATAGTAGAAAGAACAAAACCTAAGACTCAGTTTTCAAGGGACCAGCTGGAATTGTAAACTTTTGCCAGTTGTTAACTCGAGTCCTCGGCCCGAAGCATATCCCGAAGAACAGTGCCATGAAAACTTAGACGCATGCCGTTGATTAATTTATTCAGTGACCCATTTTTCTTGTCTCATGACCTCTAGTGTTTTGGGCTGGTTGAAGCAGTACGTATTTCATTTTTAGTGTCATGATTTTCTTCCGGGCAGAAAAATCCGGCTAGTTAAGAGCAACCACCGATGAATACAAACCAACCACTTCTATGCCACATTTTTGTCAGAAGATTTAATCAACTGTGCTGCTACCACTGCAAGCCTTCGGAATGGGCAGTATTCACTGAGCAGGCCGAAAAGAATGGTAGTCCGGGAACATAAATCAACCTTTGTGTTGTTCTTGAGCATCATTCCGAGCATTTTACAATCTGTTGATTCAGACAAGGAATGTGAAATTCTCTGTAGTTCTGCAGGATTTTGCGTTTAAACACAGTTTTTGACCAAAATCATCATCATCATCATCAACAACAACAACAACAATGACAGCAACAACAAAAACGGCAACAATGTTACTTCAGTGACGTACAGGCAATTTCATTGACAGTTCAATGTATGCCTTCTCAAGGTTGTCATTGCTAAATAACCATGTTAAATTTCGAGTTACTTTCAAGCTGTCAGAGAACTGGCATCTCGCGAAACAAGTATTACAAACCAGAAAAATACTACTAAAGTGCTTTTGCTTTAATACGAAAAGGAGTATTTATTATAGGAAAAGGTGCAACCCGCCGTGTAACATCAAATAATTCTTGCTGCTTCACACGTTCTGGGAGACCATAATATCTTCCATTTCTGTTTCGCCTTCGGTTCTACAGCAAATGATGGAACAGAAACTTGAATAGGGAGCCATTTTCTTTGTTTTGCCTCTATGTAGTTGAATCTCTCAGGAGAATCGGCTTACCGTATCACTTGGTGCACGGCCCTATTATTTGCTTATTACATCCGTACGCCTGCGACTGCCCGTCTAAAAGAGAAATACAAGTTGCGCAATAAAATTACTTTAAGTTTGCATGCACTACTAATTTGCCTCCCATGTTCTACAACCCGGAACATTCTCATTTAGATTGATATGAGAAAGTCATGGCTTACTAGATCTTGTCATTTCTTATTAGGCAAATCTGCTGCTGAAGATGTATCACGGTTCATTGCACAATTCTGCCTGATACAATTTTTTCAGTTAACGCCTAGTCACCTCATGGTTAGGTGACAAGTTATTTGCTAGCAATTCGGGATGGGATGCACACTCTGAATTTATCACGTTCCCCTAATTATGTTTCAGTTTTTTGAAATTCTGACATAATCAGATGTGTACTGGGTTGCGGATGTGCCCCCTAATGGAGTTGGCATTACATGCTTATATTCACTGACTGGTTAGATAATCTTTGGTCCGTCGGATCATATTTGTTGGTTGCTCTGTTCAACTGGCTGGGATTAGCAAATGTAAAAGAAGCATTTTTAAAGTTATTTTCCGGACTGGGGATGAAATATTTCGGTCACCTAATTTTTTCTCAACATGTTCATTTTTGCAGCCTACTGGTCGTACAAACGCGGCATGTTCGAAGTTCTAAGTAGAGATATTTTTGTCTTGACTGACAAGACATTGTGCGACTAACCGAAGATGTACTTTATCGGGGTATTTTTAGTTTGACTTCTTCAAATTCCTTCCTGTAGTCGGTGAACATTTGTGTAACTGAAATTGTACCCAGTGGAGAGCTGCTGTGAAAAGTGTCCCTATCTGTCTAGCTTCAAGTAAAACTGCACTGCTTCACGGAAACACCGTCCTATCCGAGTATACTAGCTTTTTTTCTGGTGTTCGAAAGCAGTAAAAGTGCACATTTTTCGTCATGTTGTGAACTAAATAAATCAGATTTAGTTCCCTTGAACTGCAATCGCAACAGCTCCTAAAATAGCTCCTCGGCTCTCTGTTCTCCTTCAGGAATACTAAACAAATTAGTCAATGGGTTTTCGAATTATATGAAGAAAGGGAAAAATGTATTTTCGTGCTTTTATCGCTTTTTATACTCTCATTAGGTTTCTCACTGGAATCTCATTTGAATTGTTAGGAGCGTGAAGTGGTGTTAAGTCCATTTAGGAATCATCTGGTGATTCGTCGGAGTATGGATTTTTATTCTCAGTAGTATGTTTAGCATACGGATGGATGAACGACAATTACCAAAATATCCTCTGACCTACCTATATGTCATTCTTAAATGGGATGCGCATTCATTCATGCTCCTAGCGGTTCAAATGAGATTCTAGTGAGAAACTAAGAAAGGAGCACACTAGTATAGAAATTATTCAACAGAAAAATACCGGGAACACATATGAAGGACAGAAATAAC
>LUCM01009357.1:0-50878 GCA_008360955.1 Fasciolopsis buskii
GAGAGTAACAGAGCGTATAGAATGGGATAGTAGAGGAAGAGAAGGAGACAGAGCAGAAGGAAGGGGAGGGAAGAAACAAGAAGACACTAGAGGGATGAGGAAGGAGCAGAGACAGCGCAGAAGAGGCAGGGAAGAAGTAGGACAGAGATAGATAAGAGGAAGAGAAGCTGGAATAGAAGGGGTAGACCAGAAACAGGACTAGGAAGACAGAGTAGAAGAGGGACAGAACTAGCTAGAAAAGAAAAAGGAATGATAGAAGAGGAAAGAGCAGAGAAGAAGAAGAAGAACAGAGAGAGGAAAGTCAGTTAGCTGGTCCATTGACAAATCTCACCGAGAGTCTGACCAGTATGGCCGTGTTTGGTTTATTGGATGGTAGTATCTTGTGATCGTACATTCCATTTTTGTGAGAGGAAAAAATGTGATAGGCACTTTCAGCTGAACGGAAATATCCGGTTGACATGAGTAGTAAACGGGATTTTAACAACAGGGTGCAATATCTGGATTTGCTGAAGCGAAGTAGGCAGGAACACCGTCTGGACCAGGTCTAAGATGGTTGACGGACACAGGCTTTCTCATTTCTCTGTATCAAACACGATGACGAAAATGTGTTGACCGTTAGTCTTAGATAGTGGTGAAACTTGGTTTTCGATGTCCAGCAGTGAGGGTGGAGCAGTACGAGGTGAAAGCCCCTGGACATTCCCTTTCCGATCATCCGAGTGTGGCTTGTAGTATATGACAAAGGCAGGTACCTAATTTAATGCGAATATGCGTGGACTGCAGAATTCTTGCAAACATTGCGAGGATCGAATTCGATAGAGCATGTCCTGCACTAGTTGCCTCGATTGCACAGAGCAAGGTCGTTTGGAGACGACTTTAAACCTCATTAAGTATGGAAGGTCTAAGTTTCGTGAAAGATATCTCAGTTTAGAATCTTTCATATTTGCAGACTTTTGCTTTTATTCGCATTGCCATGTGGCTCGCTTAGGGAATGAGGTTGGTAATATCGATCTTATAGTATGCAGCTTTCTTGGGGCCAGATAAAAGGAAAATTCGGACCACTCAAGGTCCGTTGGAGCGCAGTCAACCACCCGGTTTGCTAATGTTTAAGAGATTCCGGCGGAACTGGGTCAGTGGTTCATGTTCGTGTCTGGAAAGCGAATATGAAAAAAGGGAACCATTCTTGTGTAACTATCCCAAAATTATCTAGTATTGGTGTCAACATGAGATCGTATCGTGGGTGAAGTACGATGCAAGGTATATCCTTGGGGTTTGGCGCACATCTTCGTCCAATCCGCCTACGTGGGTTCACGAAACGAAGGTAAAAACTGTTAGGGATTTTGGACCAGCAGATCTTAGACATTGATTCTCTGTCTATAATCGCTTCCCCATGATGGATGCACGTACGTACGGAACGCCTTGATGGTTGAATTAGCTCAAAGTTGAATTCGGGAGTCGGGAAACACATCCAAGGGTAATTAAGAGAGGTTATGGCATACAGGATAAGAGCAAAAGTGCAGGCAAAATTGGGGTCTAATTACTGTCGGAGTTAACGAGAATGTCCCGCATGCCAGGCAGACACCTCCACCCGATATAGTTCGTTGCTTAAGAAATGAATTGATCCACTCATAAATTATCTGAGTTTAAGAAGTGTTGTATCCCTCAACCACGTTTCGGTCTACTCACTTAAATGAGTGTCATAGGTGTTTTGTCATAAAACTCTCAGGCTAATTTACTCAGAAAGGGATCGCCGTAGCAATTCAGAGCACTTTGATGTGCAGATGCTGAATGGGGATTATAGAGGCTACAGTCGGAAGGGGCCTTAGCCGAAGTACACAAGAGACCATGGGTTTACAGTTAGGTTCTGCTGTGTTGGATGGAACGTTTGAACTATTCATTCAGGTTGACATTTTTGTAGAACATGCGATTATCTATGCCACTTTTCGAGTTGAATAGATGGACATCAGAATCGGGAGGCAGCTCCTCGATATGTACGTGATACTGCCTTTGCATAGTCGTACGCATCCAGCTGTCAATGTGTATGTACTCTGTCCTCTCAGCATAAATTATCTTATAGGATTACTTTATCGCTCGGCAAACTATAATCAGACACATCTAAGTATACGGCGTAGATGATCGGCACCGTCCCCTGCAACAGACCCTCTATATTCCTATGAGTATTCGAAAAGACATCACTAAACGCTGAAGGACAGAGAGGCAAGTAAACTCTCAGGAGCTAACAACTAAACTCATACCAGATGGTAAATAAACGCAGCATTATTAAGCGATTATCGTAAGTTAAAATTATACTGGAGTTTACGGGGTTACCCCTGACGCATGTTCCAGCCAAGTATTCATAATAATAACTTTGAAGTAAGTGAGGCAAACTCTTGGTAGGTCAGCTTCGGGTCAAACGTGCGTAGAAACTTTTCTGCAAGGAATGAGTCCGAGTTTTAACAAGCATCAGCGCAATCTTAAATAAGCTGGTAAGAGAGTCACGAATTATTCTTTAGCTAGGTATTCAACAGTGTAGCCGAAAGCAGGCTCTACAGTTGTAAATTTTTGTCCGCATGATCTTATGAAATAATGGAATGTAAACGCCATGAATGTTCTCTCGCCTCAAGTGTAAGATGAGTTCTCTATTCCTTTTTACATTTTCAGTGGTTTTTATGCCTAACTTCTTTGGGAAATTTAGTTGAACGCTTGTATGACCAAAATGTAGAGTGGATGCCAAATCTTGCACATAACACGAAGTGTAACATGTTATCAGTAAACTAAGAAGGAAATGAAAGTGTTGGACTAAGACAACAGCGAACATAACAAGCTAGACACTTTGCGCTGGAGCCAATTTTTGTCCTCCATCACTAAACGAACTAAACTGTCTTGTACAAAATAACTGAATGATTCCGTTTTCGTCTTTTTCAACCCCACCTTCATTTATCAAGCTAAAATTCATCAAATTGATTATTATCTACGATCTACACAATTTCCATTCCGTCCGTGCTTTCCTTGCTAAAGGATTATGCTTCGTTTTGCGCTTTTTAAGCGGTTCTTCGGCTTTGCAATATTGTTATTGCCTCATGTCTGTTTATCATCCCTCATTCCGTTATCACATCCTCAGTATTATCTTGATTCTTGTTCTACTATTATTATAGCCCTCTTTATTTTTGTAGAGTCTCTTCTTTTACCAACTTTTGTGTGTTGGTTAGTACTTAGCGCATCTCTATTGCCAAAATTTTGGCCAGCAACTACTCGTTCACGTTTAGCTATTACTCACAAATGATTACTGGTAATCATCACAAACAATCTTGCGAATCATTACTGCTTTGATTTTTAAAACTGGAAACCCGTGCCCAGCCAAATCACATTTGCCTATTTATGATCTTGTAAGCGAAAAACACTTTGCATTTGCTTGTCTGTGTTCCTGTTTTCTTGTAATCTGACTTGCCTTCTCTGCAACAATTTTGATCTTGCCTTGCGCACGACTCGTATGTCAAGAAATATGCATTATTATTATTATTATTACTCTATTGACGGCGGGGAGGTAGGGGACGAACTGATGCGTCCATATACAGGTGCTTTTTTATATGCGGCTGAAAACCGAGGGAACGTATCAAAGCAAAGGAAAAGCGGTGTGCTAGAAGTCAGTTGGAACACATCGCCGGCAGACGGTGCCTTAGACATTCATTGGAATTTGGGGAATAAATTTCCCTTTGGATTGAATATATGGGAAAAAACCTTGAGATATGGTAGGATTCTGTCAGTTCGCAGGACCCGCTAGTTTTTGCTTTGTCATTGAGGCAGCCGGGAGGATGAAATTACGACAACTGTGCGGGAAAAGAACAGAATGGGAAACCAGCCGTGTTGCCGGGATCGTGCATGGAATGTTTGGAAGGGTTAAAGATGCAGTAGCCACGAGCCTGGATGCCGCAAAGCCAACTTTGGGTATCCGACGAATCGCCTAGACGGGCACGCAAAAGCTTCGGTAGAAAATTCGATCGCCCTGTCGTGAATAGTAATAGGCCAACGAGGACAGCCATTGGCGAGTAGCCAAATGTTGCGAATGGTCACTGCCGAGCGCAAACTTGGGCAAGCAAGCGCACCATTTGCCCGACGGCGTGGCGGATTCGGAATGTAAATCTTGCGGCGACGATCGTCGGTCTTTAGACCGTTCGAAGTTTCTAGGAGCCTCCTTGGAAGAGGGCTAGAGCACGGCGAAGTATCCCGGGTTTGATTCATTTATCTGAAGATGTCGCACCTTGCAAAAGCCTGCCGGATAAAATCCCGTTGTGGCGACGAGGTAGTCCAGGTAGATACCGGAGAAGAAGCTAGTGGCAACCCACGACACCCTGAGTACCAGTGTAGTTTGTTCGAATTCTCAGACCACCCAACAACCAGTTCGCATTGGCGTGGTCACTGGGAGTGGGCACCTGCCGGGATCGCCTTTGGGGAGGGTGGGTTGGATACGATTTTGTTCAGCAAACAACTTGCCAAAAATACCAACTCACGGATGTACGGTCCGCTAGACCCATTCTTGGCCGTCGGTTGAGTGTGCCGGCAACTGGCTTCACTGGACAACAAACAAAGGATAGGGCCAATAGATGAACACAGACTGGCTGACTTGCCAGGATCAGCCCCCAAAATCGATAGATGAAATCTTTTCCAAATGGCCGTATTTAAATGATGTAGGCGCATCCAATGGGGAAATTGAAAGGATAGACACTACGTGGTTGCGACGTGCCGGAAGGGCACTCGATTATGAGGCAGATAGTCGGTGGTGGCAGGTATCCACGACTACGGGGTGGATATTGTATGGTTCCCTGTGTGGAAATGGTTCCTGTCGATTACGGCTCTGCGGGGCCGGTGAGTATGGACGGGAACGGACACGAAAAATTTGATGCAGTTGTTTATTACGTAGCATGGTTTCAAAGAATTTCGCGGAAAGATCGCTTATTGCACGGACTTGATGATATTAGGACACTTGGAAGGTTTGTCATTCCCGAGTTGGTTGATTAACAATGTCTGGTAATATAAGAGGAATGTTCCCGCAGATTATGGAGGAAAATAGAAATGTGCTTCGCCTCTTGTGGAGCTCCGAGAGTAACCTGGACGAACCACCGGTGACTTACCGGATGACGGCTTATCACTTTGATGTCTCAGCGCCACCCTTTCAGGCAAACTACGCATTGCGGTAGGCAATAGGAATAAAAGGAAAGCCAACTAAGCGGGCCTTGGTAGACGGCGTTGTCGGCAGTTTCTATGTCGAACACTACATCGGTCCTTTTTTGAGGAGGAAACGGCCAGAGATCGTGAGACGGGCTTGACTGAGTTGCTAAAGGGGTTGTTTCCTCCCCGCTAAATGAATGCCAAGCTCCCTCGTGGCCCTGGAAAAAAGAATAAGCTGATAGAACTCGCCGGTGTGAAAAATTACCTAAACCAATCAGGACAAAATTGGAGGGCAAGACCGGTGAATTCGTTTTCCAATCGTAGATTCCCTGCCGGCCAGCCGGATACACTTGGGAGAAACCTTTGATCAGTTTCAAGTTTGCACGATCTTCATGAGCTTGCTCCCTGCAGCTAATTTTTGAAAAGATACTACTACAACAACTGTGCAGAAAGAAAATGGATTAGGATGACAGGCTGATTGTGAAGACAACTTGTCACGGGAAGGAGAATTAGGAGCATGAAAGTTCCTCAGTGCCTATCCAGAAAGACATAGAGCGCTTACAGATGCACAGAAAATAGTTGTTAAAGACCCGGTATGTGAAAGTTTGGCGGAAGGAGACGGCAACTGCAACTTCAAGATATAGCTAACCAAGGCTCTAGTTGCGGCTCGACCCCACCCCTTTGACGGTGCTGGTGCAGACTACAAAAAGTGTTTCAAATCCACCGGCAGGACTGCACTGTTCTCGACGGACTCAGCGACCGTGCCACATTAAATCCCGGTGTTAAGAGTCGTTTCACTAATTCTGTCGCAAGCAGGCTCACCAGTGTATACATGATGGGACAAATGTCGACCAGCGGAAGCACGTGAAATCAGCCGATAATGTAGCTGACCTGTGCTCCCAAGTACTGTCGAACCTGCAATCGATGCAAATATAAACGAACGACCCATATTTTTTCCAAATTTTGTAGCATCCTATTCATCATTTTATGCTGGATTTACGCTAAGGTATGCCATACGAGAAGCTGCAGTCTTAGAAGAGTGAGAAAACCAAAGAGCTGCGGACGGCTTTCTTATTATCGATTCTCTTCCCATCTCGGATGATGTGGGATGTACTGAAGAGTTATCACTAAGGATAGAAGACGCTCTCTACGGGCGGACTATATCCCACCAATTGGCATACGAATGCACCCTCTCATATAAACGATTTCAACTAAAAAGTGAAAAGTGTTCCGGCTTAGTTTAGATTTGGGCCTACCTTTAGTTCGGTGTCACGCAGCCGGAATTTAGTGAAGTATGAAGGCAGTAGTTCTCGTTCCATGTAGAGTAGAGGATAATATCTCAACAAAGGGCCAAACACTGTCTCTCCTAGTCTCGCCAATTGACCCCTTTGATTTCGTCGGACCATTCTTGTTCCTTGATAAGCCGCTGTTTCGAGCGGCGTACAGAATAAGGGTCACTTGGGATGATAGGTTGCCCAGCGGCTTCGTGCGGCGATGGAACCAGTGGTCCGTCCGAAAGAAAACTGCCCCGCAAAGCTGACAGCAAGGCGCATTTTAAACGCTTGTATTATGAATGAATCACCTGAGTTGCATTTTTTCTGCGACGCTCCTGAAAAAGAGTACACAGGGCTGTTTTGAACAGTCAGTAGAAGAACGATGATTATTCATTAGTTTGTGGCAGATCAAGACTGGCCATTTTAAAGACTGTAATAATTCGTCTTTTGGAACTCCTGGCTGTCTGTTTGTGCGTTGGCATGGTCTTGCAGGATAAGGAAGAAATGTCCATCAAAGCGAGCTCGATAATCAGGAGGAAGGATTCACTGAGGGTGCCTCGATCCACGCGAAACAGAACAATCAGATTTCAGATTTTTGTGTTAAATCAACGGATAGGGGTTTGCAACGTCCGTGAGGCTAAGCCGTGGCTGCCTTGCGAACGTGGCTTCCAGAGACACGATAATGATAACATTAAAAACTTCAAGTTGGTTTTCAGGTTCACAGAGCTTGCCAAAAGAAGAAAGCTATGGCGAGAAGAGCCGCGGCATCAAGCTCTCGCAACGGAAAACTTGGTAGAGAGTGACTAGGCATGCTTGTCAGCTTGTATGGGGATGAGTATTATTGTTTTGGCCTCTGTTCTCGTTTTGGTGCTTGGATAAAACTTTATAGATCAGAGGCGTGGTGGAGGCGTTTTAAAACTTAATGCCAGAAATGAAAAATCGGGCGCTTAGCAATCGAAGAGGTAACACTGTCAACGCATGTAGTCGTTCCATTATTGCAGGTACTAGGGAATAGCAGTGACGTTACACCAAACGAGCAGTTTAATATTTAGTCCACTTCTCAGCGGAAAGCCGTACCTTTTATGCTAGGTGGTTTGCTCTGCGTTAGGGGACGGTTGCATTGAGCTGTTCTGCTCTTTAATGCCAAATAGTTCATTATTCTTCTCAGATATAAATTTGTGACGGCCTCAGGAATGTAACATCAACGGACAAAAGGTAACTATGGTAAGAGCCTGGTCTTAGTGGAAGTACGTGTAGCGGAGCACGGATTTGTTCCTCCGGATAGCTTGTTTAACCGAGCGTTGACCGCCAAGCACGGTCGCCACTTGTACGTTGCTCACACATGCACCGCTTGCATGCTCCTGTCCACATATACTCAACCTGCTACCGCTTCTGACTGTCTTTTCCTTGTACCGGTTAAGTGTCAGGGTTGTCAGTATTGCAGCCGTACGGAGCCGAGTAAGAGTGACGCACGAGTGGTTACAAAGGTTAAGGGCAGTCAGACGTGATACGAGATTCGCGTCAGGACAGTCAGTTCTACATAGGTCAGAGATATTGTATCCTTCAGCTGCACGCACTGGCCATGAGCTTTCCCAACGACGGATACCACTGCAGGCGGTGATGTAGCGAGCCTTTGTTTTCAAGGGCTGACTCCGTGTGACCATGTGAATCATTGACGAATAACCGAGTCCTAAACAAGAAAGCTCGAATCAGCAATGGAACATAATGGCCTAATATGAAGGGTATTTCTATTCAACCAAGCCTTGAAGATTAGCTGCTCGTATAAAAATGCATTTGTGAGCATCGTGGATCAGTTCAACTACAGTCACGGTAAACCCCAAATGATACTGGTACCATTTGCTCAATTTTGTTTTGGCTGCCTGAAGCCACTATTAAGGAATCGTAACAGAACCAGCAAGACAAGGTATGGATGCCGCTCTCTTGGGTTGATTTTAGGAGACCAGCTGACAAATGAGAAGGTGTCTCACAGTATGTCCGCTGTTCCAGAGAAAGTGCTGACCGATCGCAAGTTGAGTAAGTTAATGTCCGTTCCTAATGATTATTTGCAACCCAAAACAAATGCCAATTATTCCAGCGTGCAGACTGAAAAGGAACGAGTAACAAGCCAAAGGTTCTAAATTTTCCCTAAATCCGGTAGACGACACGTTTATCAAAAACGGATTTCGGACGTTACGTGCTAAATCTAAAGCGACATTGACACCAGACAGTGCTAATAGAGCTAAGAATTTAACCATCGGCCAGAAGAGCAGTCCACATCGCTTTCCAGTTAGCGGAAGCCGATTGGTATTTCTCCACGGGTATAAATAAAATTCGCAACTCTGTGGCATGGTGCGGCAAACAGTCTTCCTATTGCCAAGTTTCGATTGTTTTTGAGTTGGTTAAATGCCTTGGCAAAATATTTTGCACACTCAAACGTGGCCATCTTCATGTCACAGCGATTTTGTCGTTCTGATTCCCAATTATCTTTTGACCCTACACGGCATTCCATTCAATGTTGGATGCGATATGGGAATAACAACACTGGTTAGATGCCGGAGGATTTTAAACAGTTTAGTTGATCTATTGTCGAGTCCCTGGATGAAATTGTACATCCCATCTCCCGAAGTGAAGGCAACGTGGTTTGTCCCGGGGTGGAAGTTGTTATCAGGCTAGCTACTACCGATTGGTGAAGGGAGCATTCCTGAGGTTTGTGGGTCAAGCGTCATCGAAGGAGCAGACCGATCGGCAGGTAGCCTAGTTCCTGAAGCAACGGTTCGTGCAGCTCAGGGGACATTGAAGAGATATTTTCTGCAGCCTTGTCTTCTGGAGGTCCATGAGGATTCAACCAACGAGAACTTGGAAACTCCAGGCGAGCGAGGTTCAAAGGTCGGCGTAATCCAAGAGTCCGGGTGCTGCTGACCACTTTTGGAACTCAGTTGCGTAACACCAAAATCGTGCTCTCATTTATACGCCAGGTCATAAGCACGGCCATGTGTGTATGCATTCGGATATGCGTACGTTAACCCGTTGACACACACAAAGGCAGGCCATGCTCCGGTGCTGCCTAGGTTTGATCTTTTAAAGAGTGCCTATCCCAGGTCATTTGGTTGGCGTGTTTAGGTTTCTGTACTGCCTTACATGGGGCTGCATCCACCAATCACCCGCTAGCTAAACTGTGAATTCACCTGGTTTTCAATTATTTGTTTGCACGGCTGTATAACCGACGCGCTAACTGCATTTTAAGTCACATGACGAAATCTGAGTGTGTTGAGTTGGGCTGATTAGCGGTAAATGTTTCGCTTGCTAGTGTGCGTTAATCGTTGCTAACCTATGGATTTCTGTTCAGTTTCTGGTTGATTACCATTCATCTGTTAACTGTTATATCTGACTGCCTTAGTGTTGATAGCACCTTTACCAAGCTCTCGCGATAGCAATCAAGATTGAAGTTGATCCTAAAACTTTTAGCGCAGTAAATGATGGCCGTTTTTTTGCGGGAATATGGCCGTAACCACAAGGTTGCTAATGATGAGTGCTAATCAGCCGTGTCCGTGAATTCTGGCTAACTAATGATAATTGATTCGTGAAGAAACTTTGCTTTGGTCGTCAAATGGTCAAAAGTTTGCAATGGTAGATGTCATGTGATTAAGGCTTTTTTATGGAGGGTGGGTTAACAACTGATCGTCAGGTGCAATTTACGAACACTTCTGCTTGACCTTAACAACCTAGCTGGTAGAGCACACTCACGGGATACAAATGTGCCGGTTTTGTCAAAGCATAAGTTCATATCTCATCTGATTTGAAGTGACAATCGTCGGGGATTTTTTTACACAGGTAGAAATGTGTGAAGTACACTTCAGACTTTTATCAATCGTAGATATTCGCTGTGTTAGTAGTAGGAGATTGAGTGTTTTCGTGAAGTAGTTCGGCACGTGATATCATCGTTCAGCTCACCATTAGGAAACCATGGCAACACTGTACAGCTGTTAGGAATCAAGAATCATCAGCATTGCATATCCATGGCGCGCGAGCTTGGATGCGAACTCGGGACGAACAACATTTTGCAGAACCAATCAGTGTAAGTGTTTTTGAGTTGATGGAAGACGTTTCGGGTGAGTAGGCCGACCGAGGGAGAGAGAACAGACATTCGAAACATTTAAATGTATTGAGTTTTAAACCAACTCGTGCAGAGAAATCGTGAACAGAAGGTAGGTTGTTGGAACAAAATTGAAAATCAGTTTTATTCGAAACAGATTGAGAGAGGGCAATATCATCAGAATACTAAAATAGACGATAGGGGGAGCTAGATGACGAGTCGCTGATGTAGAAAAACTTGTAGCTGTTGTATTTCCACCCTGACCAAATATGACCGCGGTATAATTGGAAGGATGGAAGAAAGCACGGTTGATGCTGTCGACAGCCGCAGGACATTCCACGTGTTTCTTTTTCTTCCCACACAACAGTCGAGAGCCTCGCCACAGGAATTGGTTGTTGTTACCATTCAGTAGTTGGCTGGCGAATGTAGTATCAATGCGTTGAGTTTCTGCTTTTATTAGGTTGGAAATATATCACGCATTGGATTTATTACGGGATTTCTAGAAGTGCTTCTTGCGTCGTCTTAGAGATTTCCGTATGTGGAAGGACATAAAGCTATTTGAGACGAATAGTATTTCTAAGGGACAGCAGATATCAAAGATTGCGTTGGCCGTGTCTGTGAAATGTTTGGCATTGTCGTTGAGCATATATTCAAAAGAAAAAACAAGCAGATGTGAGTGAGAGAGATTTTTATGAAGCCTAAGGTTGTTGTGTGACAAGTGTCGAAGGAGAACTCGGATTTGATTTATTTTCTTGAAAGAATAGTAGGCTGACCTAGAGTGTATCAAATGCTTTAACAGAAGTAGACAGTGACCAATACTTGAAATTGGAGATGCAGTTTCAGGGGAAATAAATCGGGGTGGTTGGTGATAATTCTACCTAAAATGGAACCGCCTCTGGTGGGATAAATGCAGAGACCCGTCAGATCAAATACAGTCAGTAGTAGGGTTGATGTATGATTTAATCACGTACAATAATATGCAGATTATCTTCAAGAGCAGAAGCGATGAATACTAGGAAAGAGTTGAAAAAACATTCGATATTTTGTTGCGAGAAAAAAGCGGCAATGTATAAATTCGTCATGATAGTGCTTGTATGACGAGAAAACCTAAGATGATATTATATCACAAGACAGTCATTTCCGTTCAGCGAGTACGTATAAGTATTTCGAACTTTCCGGACTAGAAGGAGATCACGTATATTGCCACGATGCCTCCATTCTTCTTTTTGTTTAAAATTCTGTCTGAAGCTCTTTATCGACACGAGTGAATCAGCGATATCCGGGTTCAGCCACGATTTTTATGTGCATATGACACACGTGTGAACATGGATTGGTGATTGAAATGTGAGGGACAGGTCCGACGTTTTCGTAAGCAGAGAACGGATGTTGGTACTGAACAATGCAGGAATGAACATCTTGGCTGGAAAGGTGCATGCAACAGCTGCCTGCCAGCTTACACGAGTGCCTCTTTTAGATCGTTAAGATTTTTGAGGTCCAGCGGTGGGTGATCCCGGTACATTTTGAGAAACAAGACGGTCTTTAAACAACAATAATTCCGAGCGATTGTAGCGGCGAACGGAGACCATAATCCAACCAAACATCAGAGAAGAAAGTAACGGAAAAAGGATGTCACAGAATTGTGACGAAGCCAGTCAAAAAATGCTCGTCACATGGATGATAGACATTGGTATTTGAAGACATTCGGATGAAGATTCGGATGGGTAGCGCAAAAAATGTCTGCGAACCTACGAGGCCTTTCAGGAGAGACTTCGCGTAAGTAGCGAGGTCATTTTTGACTAGTTCATTTGTCTAGCGTAGCAGTAGGCACTGAGCCACTTGAGCACACACACACACACACACACACGCCGTGATGGCCATATGCACACTGGCAACGTTCCATACAGTCAATATCCTCGTAAAAATAAACGATTCAGTAGCTTTGTGGTTAAGATTAATTAGCTGGCAAATCTAGGATCTGGTTGTGCCAAATGTGATGTAACGAACCTAACGAGAAAGTCCAGATTTGGCCGAAATTTCACGTAATGGTTTGCTACTCGATCCACAAAACAGCTCAATTCACGCGTTCTGGATAGCCCCTGGAGAAATCAGAATACTGCGTAGCTCAAACCAAAAGAATCTGTTTTCTTTGTACTATCCCAAAATATATATATATATATATCAATATATACCTAAATGCACTTTTCACCTGCTTAGCTGGAAAATCGCTGCTACTGCATACGCGGTCCGATCCTCGCAACAGCTTCTTGAGAGTAACAAAAATGGACGGCAACTAGGATAATGCTTCGAGAAAATCCCAAATCAAACTCAGCCGGTACCTTTACAAAATTCTTTGCTTTCATCTGTCTTTCACAGGCATGTTTTCTACCTTCATGTGTTGCTTATACCCAACTTTCACTGTCAGCTCATGTAAATTTCACTCGGTTAGCGTACTGACACGTCATCCATCTAAGTGGTCACAAAAAGCGAGGAAAGCAGGCCTCCTCTTGCAGTTGTGGGCTTGATATGCCTCACCTAAAATCATGATGATCGGAGCAAAAATATGTCGTACGAAACATGCTTCTTCCTCTCTGAATTATGTATCATTAGTTTTAGGCCGAGGCAAGTCTCCATACCTGTCTGCGGAGGTGTGAATTTGGCAACTTTCTGTGAGAGTCTTACGTCTCCTAGGGCCCCTGTGACCGGCGTTACTCTCACGAGAAACCAGCATAAAATTGCCCGATTGCCGTTCGCAGTGGACTTTGTCTTGGCAGCTAGAATGGTTTGGAATGTAGCATGTTCAAATCCACTTGCGAACCTCACCTGAGTTTACCCTTGTTCTTCTTGTCGTCCGTGGTTGAGGTGATATGCATGCGGGTGTCGTCTTGCTATTCTTACAGAGGAGTGCCACCAGAGGAGCGTTTGATGTGAACAACATACACCACATTATTTGGGGATTTAAAAACATCGGGGGATTTATTATTACTCCTCAGGCCTTCAAACGTCCCACCGTATTATTCCTTCCTTCCTTCCTTTCTTCCATTCCACTTCTGTTTCCTTCGTTGACGTAGCAGCATGAACTGCTTAGGAAAGTCACGAGCATTAGACGCCCGGTAGGGAAATTACCGACGTTTCAGAATGGACAAATAAGGGTAGTCCAGATGGCTACCAAACATCATGCTACCTAGAGACCAAATTCCGTTCGAGAGACCTGAATGGGCTAGCGGTTTTGATCATTCCAAACCACAACCACGTCCTGGAGTGTATCCAAAGAGCATCAATTCGTTGGTAAATTTTCATCACCTTTATACCTCTGGTTATTCTCTACCCTTAGTCTTCTACCTTCGTCGAACCTAATAAATTTCCACAACCTTAATTTCATGAACTTTTAGAAGACGTCCGGGATGCGATTCTGAAGGTTTCTTTCGAAGTCTGAAGTCGGGGTTGACAAAATCCTCCCAGCCCATGGAATAGAGAAAAGTCGAGTCAACGACAAGATGCGAGTAGTATATTGTATACATCGTGGTGCCGAAATGGCACCGACACGACAAAATACGTGCAGGTAACCCACGGTAGACAGATGCCGAGCTTTCGGATTGGTTCAAAAGCGAAGACTCCCTAAAAGCGCAGCACGAGAGGAAATGCGCAGATTTCGTGTGCAATAAACCAAACGCTACTGGACAAATGTTATAACTTCGATATTAAGGTTCAAAGCAGATCCTAGAGGGAATGTTGTCGGAAAATAATTGATTTTTGCCGAAACTCAAACCACAAACTCATAAAATCAGGTTTAGCTAACCCCATCATTCTCGCACATCATAATAGAAATTCGACAACACTACCGTAGCATATAAGCTTTTTTGTAAGAAACATCAAGCGTGACATTTTCAAATTGAAAACACGCATCATGAACAAAAGTGAGTGTACCGTAGAACCATGTTGTCATAACATGGTTCAATGAAATGGTTCAGTTAAGCAACGTGACACATCGTATACGGTGCTTGTATAACGCGGACTAACATGTATATAAATAATTCTGATCTATTGAGCGTAATTTTCACGCTCGAAATTGAATAGCGGACAAACTAAAAACTTTCGTTAGAAGACAACCGTCTCCCAGGCAGCACGAGAGTCCTTTTGAGTATATCGTTTACAGTCGCTTGAGGGTCCCCTTTACCGTGCCCTTGAGTGACCCACAACGAAACAAAAATGGGAAATTCCGGGAAAACTCATTCACGAACCTGTTTAGAGCAGTTGACAATCATGCATTGTACACCTAGATTTCGACTAATGTGTTACCACCATTGTACATATCCATCCACGGATTCATAAGTTTGACGAGTTGTGCTCAGTTAACGAGCTAAAACTGCAGTTTCAGACAAATCAAGTCGATTTTCACATCCCTTCCGTGCCATCACGACGGACTTTTTTTTAAATCTTTCTGTTTCCTATAAGAAACAGCTAATTAGCTAGTTTCAGTCGATCTCTGTTGTCACGGACACACCATATAAAACCCATATATGTGTCCACAATCGCACTGCAGAAGAACGGTTGTGGCAATGAACATGAAGCAACCAAGGTCCCTGCTATCTTCTCCTGGCATCTTAGACATACTGTTTCAGTAGGAAGCACCAAAAACGACAGGTATTTTAGTATCCCCCTTTGGAATAGAAAAGCGATACTCGAGAGCCCCTGTGCTGCTTGGACTGTATTTTGTGAATCAACTTCTCCCGGAGTTGCAGTCCTTGATCTCCTGAATGAGATGGTAGATTCAAGGACATACGGGTTCTTGAACATTTGTCGTTAAATAAAATTAGTATAAGTGAAAAGGATAATGAACTAATTAGTGAAGTCCTTGAATCGGAGACATGCTGCGTTTCTCGGGAGTGAGGGAGTTTATGAGAGTGAGCCAGGACCGGATAACGTAAAGTGTGGTTCAAGCAATCGAGTAATTAGCGCGTAACGTCCAATGTACTTAGTAAATCTAAGTCCTGAAGCTAGTCATAGTTCTACGTGACTTGAGTTGTAATGGAATGTCGTGGTTGATGAGACTCGCTCAAATGAGTTAGATATCCCGTGGTGGAATTATCCGTGGTTGCTTTGTCATGAAGCTAAAGTGCTTCACGGGGCCCGGGGTTGAAGAACAATGAGCAGTTCTAATACTCGATAGTCTGACTTTCTTTTTTCTGAGTCATAGGTGCCAGTATCGATTTAATGACTACCACACGCTACAACCACGTGGGCTTCTGAGGAGCAGCGAACTGTTTAATGGCTGACCTACTTTAGCATTCTAAAGTGGAAATAGGAGCAACTGCGATGGTCTGGTTAGGATATGATTGTTATAACTTTAGGATTTTGGCAAGTGTCTACACTAATATACGCAATTATTCTTGTACAAATATATGCATGAGTATTTAGTCGTTCCTCATCCCCGAAGGTTTTAAGTGGCGTATTTCGTAGACCGAGTTGTTGGTCTCTAAATTTACAAGATCATTAATCTCAGCCACTTGATCGCAGTCACTTCCTCTCCAACCTAGGAACAATCATAACTGCTTGGGTGATGGTTTAGTTATTCACGTGAACAGATACAAACTATGGATTGAGGTTCAACTGTGACCTTCGAAAGCAACGTGACGTTGAAAATGTTCTACCACATTGGCGGTGAAATTGCGATACCATTAAGCATAGCAAAAGTGGCCGTGTTGGTTTTGTGCACGTCTTTGAATTTCGAATCTGAACCTGAAACTTTAACTTTGGTCGTTCTAAATGGCTGGAAGAATTATTCTCACAAATGGACATGGAAATTTGTGTATGTTTCTTGTGTGTCTCTGTTCGAGAAGGTGCTTGGGCAAAATGGCTAGGTAGCCAATCCGAGGTGCCAAGAAGCACAATTCAGTCCGGATTATAATCACTGCAGACAGCCGAACAAATCCCAAGATGTTTTTTGATAACGGACCACCAAACGAATGACGAGGCCTTTTTAGTTGTGAGTGGTCTAGATCAATCTGAAACCGATACTTTGGTGCCATCAAGCTCAGTAACAATATACTCGTATGCAGCATCCGGCGATGTTAGAAGGCATGAAAATAGGGGTACTTAACCGTTCCGCTTGATTATTGTATATACTGTGCCTCAGATCTTGGCATCTCATCGTCTGAGGTTCACATCGACTTTCGAACAACGCTTGACCGCTTCGCATGACGACCGTTTTACCCAAAGTAGCAACGGAATACCCCTAATTAACCACCTGTTAGTCTCTCGGTTGTGTGACGCTTGTCTCCTGTCTTGTAGCTTCAATTATTTATGGACAAACCCACTTGTTGATTGCATACTCTGACTTTATTTACGGTCGGTTTTCCGCCACATATGTAACCGCACTATCCTTGGGGTGAATATTACAAGATCCTTTCGCTATGACTCCATTCTCTGTCGGCATTAGATGTTCACTCTGGTGGGAACTGGGTTCGGCTTGTGCACTGCCGCCACGATGTTTGTCGCTTATCGAAAACATTGTTTACTGAGTTCGGAGATAAAATACTCAGTCTCGTTACCAGAAACGGCATCGATATTTAAAACAGCCAAAGAAATATATAAGCTTACAGAAAAGTCCTTCCAAAGCAATCAGCTACTGAAATGTTCTAAGTAGTTAAATGTGGAGTCGCGCAAGTAAACACGGAGTGGTAGAACCGTGGACGTGCATCTACGACGACGACGATGAATCAAAAGATGGTAGCAGCAGCAGCAACAACAACAAAAACAACAGCAAAGACAACAACGGCCACCTAAATGTTAGAACCAAAGCAACCTGAACTGAATTTTCAAGCAATAATAAGTGAAGTGTGATTGGTACAGAATTTGACATCATTTTGTACTCTTAGGCTTTGATCCAACGGCTACGGCCTAGTGCAGGGTAGAGAAACTTTCTGAAAAGTCTATAGCATATATGGGTAAAACTGCGGTTACTCAGGGGCTCAAATCACGTGAATTAGTGCAGCAGTTGGAGTTAGGTGAACATTTCTCGGCCGGATAGAAAAAAATACGAAGGAAATTTTTGTTTCTCACTAGAATCTCATATGAATCGCATGCGAAGCCATACTATTGAGAAGAAAAACCAATGCTTTCGGGTCTTGTGTCCCCGTTCTGAAGGTTAGTCCTGCCTGACCAAGGAAACCCTCCGACAAATCAGCATGTGATTCTTAAATGTATTTATCATTCATTCAAATCGATTCAAATAAGTGGGAGACTAAGAAAGGAGCGCAGCGCACTAGTATAGGGATACTTGGACAGAATCATACCGGGTACGCATACCTGAAGAGCGGCAATAGCTGCAAAACCGGCCGTGCGTTTCCGGAGCAATTTGTTCATTCATCCGTATCGGAAAATTCCATGTCGATTTTCAATATCAAAGGCTTAAGAATTTGACTAATTTTGTAATGTTTCCCTCAGAGTGAGTTTGTGCCCATTCAATGAGGTGCATAAAGCAGGTGACTTACAATCAGTTGTTTGATCACAAACAATTATCGACAATTTGAATATGTTTCAAATCGAGAAAGGTCCACGTAACGCCAACTACTCTGTCAGTTGACATGACCTTGCTCGAAAATTCAGCCGGGACGCGCCCCAAGAGTTCCTAGTGGGCCGGTTTACTCGATACTGCAACTGTTAATCAAGAATCAGAAGCTGCTACATGATGCAATATCTGTTTGTACGAGCGCTTAGTTCGTGAATAGCGGCCATCGTGCGGCTGAAATAATCAACATTCAAAAGTGAGGAACACTGAAAAGTAAAGTTTAACGAGTATGAAATGCACTCACTTGCATCGTGCAAAAACCTAAGCCAAAGATAATGACTATGGAAGCTTTATTTATGCTGATCACTTCGCATGTGCGTTGAAATAAAAAAAGTAATCCCGTGTCTGAGGCATACGTGAATGGCTTAACGGAGGTGCTAAGAAATATTTTCGTATCGCTCAACTTCCATTGCGATAATTTCGTTGCTGAAGTCTGAATTGTTCGTGTTATTGATGATGATGATGATGATGATGATGATGATTCGGATGAAGATGAGAGGATGTTTGGCTGACTTTATATCGTTCTTACTGTGTGATTATTTAATGCACGGAATGGAACGTCGGTCGTTATGCTCCGTCAGTACTGATAGGTGACAAGACCCAAGGGAGCGTACTTTGACAACACTCGAACGTCGAATTTCAGTCAAGGCACTTGAGCACACACCGTCCTTTAAAAGGGCACGGCTGTCGCAAAAGTCCGTGACGACAGAGCAAAGCTAGTAAACTCGTACGTGAGCGTGTAAGTTCAGTCAAATGGATCGACCATATTGATGGCCCAGTTGCATATCAGTACGTGAATGTCTAGGACAGCAAAACCGTTTGCTTGTCGCATATCTAGTCGCTTATCGATCGGAGCAAGAGATACATAAATCAAGTTCGGGGTTATCAAAATACAAACCAGCCACACATTGACGCATACTGTTAATTTTGTTGTCAACACGAATACATAAAACAAGCATTCCCAAGCTTACATGCAATACTCCTTACGTTCATGAATGTGATCATCTATTGTACTGTTATGAACATTCATCCAAAAACTCGATGGAGGGAAGGGGTCAAAATTTAGAGCAAAAGTACAGAAAAACAAAATTAAAATGCCAAGGGCTACTGTGTGCTTGTGTTGAACGGATGTTGAACATAATGATTAGGAGTTAAGCTTAAGGCTTTTAACAAGTGAACATTGAAAGGGGTAAAACAAGTTCGCAATGGGAGAAAATTACTCAAAACATGACAAATAGAAAAATAATTAAGAGCAAAAACTCAGGAAGAAGTTGGCGAAAAGTATTTACACTTACTTAGACAAAATCGGTTTTGAATTTCTGGGTTTTCACGGTGATAGACAGAATATTTTAATTGCAACGAGTTTACACGATTTGTAACACGGAATTCAATTTTCAATCAACCAGTTCTCCGAATCTGTTTACATTTGGACCGCAAATCGGCGGAATTACGATGATTTTGAAATTACGCGTATTATATTAAACATGGTAAATTTGTGGGAAGGACTAGTGTCTTTCACAGGGGTGGTGCTAACGTCAAACAGGCGAAGGAAGAAAAGACCTAGTTGAAGTAATGATGTCATCCGTATAAGTCTCTGTTGAGTCAAACAAACAGGACCAATGGATGGACAAATCATAGCATTACACGATTGGATCGGATCATTTGCGTCCACTTCATCGTGTTTCAAAACTGTAATCGACAATTTCTCCCGGGTGAAAGTAAATCCTTTGTGATGTACTTCAAAGTGATTGAAACAAGCGCAACTGGTGATCAATTGTCCACTCATTGTTATATTGTACTTACTATATCAGCGAAATAACTTTTCACGGAAAAGGGTCGCAGACAACAGAAGACTTCCAACTGAGAAGGCTGACTGCCGAGGCGAGAATTCGAACCTGAGGCACTCACGTCCAAGTACTATGGCCCTCTCCGCTTGATCACCTACTGTCCAGGACTCATGAACTAGTTAGCGTATGCGTCAGGACCGAAGGACTTAAGTAATGTTTGAAAATTGGATGCACCGCGTATTGATTTTTATTGTGGAAGACAATGTTAATAGCATTTTGGGGTTCATAGATGTACCAATTCTTGATCGTAGCAGACGTTGAGATAAAGCACAGATTAAAGCAGTAGAGTTAATCAGTCCGGACAAACGGAACAGATGGTTCGACAGGGGCAGAATGGCTAGCAATTGGTGCGAGGGAAAGGTATTGTAATTGGCTTTGCGCCTGTATCTGATAGGGCTATCTGATTGGTTGTCGGTGGTTGCGTGATGCTGGATCATACCAGATCAATCGCGATCAATACATAGACGTATATGTAGCCCGATCTTGCCAGACCAGAATGCATGTTATGCTATTGGCTACCAGCGGACAGCCGACACAGTGGCATGATCAAAAAGGCAAGAGTGTGGGTGCGTAAATAGAAGGCTGTCGTGGGCTGGCCCAAGCAATCAGGATTAACGGTCCGGATGTGACTAAAACCCCATCAACTAAATCGCGTGAAATGCATCGGACAAGATGGGCCAATCAAGGTGCGACCCGCAAAACCGATGAAATGATGGCAGTCACACGGAGCGCAATAATGCAAGCAAAGCGATCGATAAATAGATGATTATTTTATTTAATAGATGAATAATTCTGTATACTGGACGGACGACAGCAATCTAGAACAGTATTCGGAACACAGAAACGATGATATGTGACACTTGGTTAGTCACACATTAGAGGTCAATAGATTGTACACATACGTTGACGGATCTAGCCTCTGGATTCATAAATTTTGATAAAAAGCTGTCTTAGTATATTGTTTTGTAGAACTGCTCGAGATGCTTTGAAACGGTCAATTTGATGACTAAAGATCGACAGACGCTTTTGTAGAGTCTGCTGCATCGGTTTCATGAATTCAGTTAATTTCTTTTAATGTTTTGTTTGGTATTGATTTCTAATTTCTTGCTGCCTTCTCTGATTTCGCATCCTGAAAGCAAAAGAATGCAGTTTGCTGAATTCAAGCTTTAAAAATCCAATTTCAGTTGTGTCAAAATTAATAAACTTGCAACCAACTTGGACAGCATTATCGATTGAAAAAGTTGTAGACGCGTTTTTATAGCCCTGCACGATGCTAGTCAGCGTTAAAGATACGTACATTACGATGCACGTTATTTTTTTACGAATTTCCTTATTGTGAGTCTTCATCCAACCTTTTGGGATTGCATCTGTCAAAACACCAATCGTTTATATCCCCAAACCGTGACTATGGGATACTTTTATTTGAATGTGTCAGAATTGCACTAAACCAAAACGTGGGATCATATACTGACAAGCACACAGTCCAAACACGAGATTAAGTGAGAAAATCTACGGTATACATGAACAAGGAAAGAATTTTAACGTATTACGACCTGCATTCCTCGTATCCGTCAAGTTCCGGAGCGATGGGCATACACGGTTGACAAGTTCTAACGGGGATAAAATTGGTGTACAACTCTAACATAGTTTCTTAGTGATCGATTGGGCATTGATATCTCATAATGCACAAAATCGTGGAAACATGAAATCTGTTAGTATCAAGACGATAAAATATGGGGGAAATCAAAAACGAGACGATTTGTTGTTTCGATAAGACTATACCTGGACGAACTAATTCACTAATCACAAAAAAGAAATCTAAATTTTTTTCGAAACTATCTACTACCTAGACAACTAGTTGAGATTTGGGCTAATGTCATATGGCGCCAATCAGACAAGTTTTTCTGGGAGATAAGTCCATGCTTCAAATTTTTGTGTTCAACGGAGTAATTTCGTCATCCTGAAGTTCTCGGTTCTACGCGAATGGCAAAAAACCAGACGTAGATTCATTGTATTTTTGACACTATGCTCAACATGTGATTTGACAGAACACATTTGGTCAGCTGATTTCGGTCACATCAGACCGCTGGTCATGCTGAACTAATTGCCTAACTTTCATGTCCACGTGCGGTTTAAACACCCAATTATTCTGACTTAGTTCGACGTGCCCAAACAAAATTCTATCCTAGGGGATGAACTGATCCGTTACAACAGTCGTGTTTAACGTGTTCCCCGTGGAATCGCGTGTTGCAACTGATCTTGTGCTTGTACTGTGGTCCGAAATTCTTTCTCAGTTGATTATTGTTTGAAATTATCCGATTAGTCGTTTTTGAAGGAATGACAATAACTTACAAACTATTAGTACACGATAATTTGCCGCATTTTCTTGCCAACTATACCATCTCCGTCCCAGTCGACGGGGGTTTTGTATAAGTCTATCTTCATGAATGTTAGTATTGCCCGAGGTTCTATATCTGCTCCCGCGATCAAATTCTTGCTTATAACCAACCTTCTAAAACCAACATACAACCCACATCAATTTATTGTCAACCGGGATACTCTTCGTTGTTCTTTATCTCGCTCTACTGTCTATCAAGCGATTTCCAAAGTCGAACCAGATTTGGTTGCGTTGCTGCTTAAAATGTTTCTGCCTGATAACAAATCTCGGTTTGGAGTTTCATTAAGTTGTCTGTTTCAATGCTTAGAACGATTCTGTCACTCTTTCAGTTCTATCACATATCTCCAGGTTGAATTCTAGCGCGAGTTTTCTTCGTTCCACTGAATCACGTTCATGACTGAGTTTGTTCACAAATTCTTCGTTTTGTTGGTTTTCCCGTTGTATTCACACTTGGTTAGTCTGTGACAGGTGTGAAACGACTACAATATTCAGTGACTTAGTTGTTCCAGTGTCCAATAACGCAGCGTGATGCTCACGGATGCGTTCAGACAAGCACCTGGTCGTGCGGCCGATGTACATTGTTCAACAAGAACATGTGAATGAATATATGCAAAGCGGGGCTGCAGAATCAGGAACTTAGTCTTTCAACCGTGATGAAACTACGAGGCGCGATTTGAACAATATTCGAGGCTTGACTGCATAAAATTGGTAGCGCTAGTCAGTCTTCGTATGGCTATCTCTGCTAGCGCATCACCTTTAAGTGGCAAAGATATGTATACTGGCTTTCTTTCTACCGTCGCCCTTCTAGGAACTTCCTTTTCTATCTCCAATATTTTATCAATTAATCTAATTGGGAAACCAATTTCAGTAAATACTCTTCTGATCGTCTGCAGTTAATCTTCAAGAGTATCTTCTGTGCATATTCTTTTTGTCCTGGCAATCAGACATCTAAATAAGTTTCTCTTCATATTAAGAGGTACAGAGCTGTGAAAGTCGATGTATTGCCCAATCTACGTGGCTTTGCTGTGTATTGATCGCCGGATTGAGCCGTCTTCTCGATGACCTAATTTTACCTCTAGGAATGCTATTTCATTGTTCAACTCTATCTATGTTGTAAATTTCATATTTGCGTGAACTGAGTTGAATTTATTCAGCAGTTGATTAGTTCTCGTCGAGGGGTTAAGTAGAAAGAAGATGTCGTCCACATAACGTCTGTATAAGTGGAATGCTTCTACTGACGACTCGAGTGGCCCACGTTCCAGCTTTGCCATGAAAATGTCGGCTAGTAATGGACCGAGTGGAGACTCCATTGCTACGACGTCCTTTTGGCGGTAAATTTGATTATTGAATTTAAACTGGACGTTGCAGGTACATAAGAACATTAGTTGTTTTAAGTCTGCTATTTGAAGACTTGTCGCTACGCTACTGTTATCGATATAGTCACAAAGGTATTCGATTGCTTTCGTGATCGGGACGTTGGTAAACAAGACTGTTTATCAGAACCCGTTTTGACAAATCACCTTTTCTCTGAATCTCGTCTTCATATTCAGGAAATTGGTCAAAATTTCATCCTTTGATTCCAGACCCGTTTATTCTCATCTTCTATTCCTTGGGCTGTAAACTCTTGAGATACTCGTCTACCTTTTTATCTTTTCCAGAAACCTACAGTCTTTCTATTTGTAAAAGCATACTCAGAATACGAAATTCTACCTGGATTTGTTTTCCTACTCTTCGGCTTAGTGATAGACCTTTTGACTACGAGGTTGTGTCCATTTCACTCCAAATCGCTTTGTCTAATGGCAAATCCATCTGTTCCGGATATTTAACAGCCATTGTACGCAAATAAAATTGTAGTTAGAATTTAATAGAGAACATACACTGTAGGTTGGCGATTGCTTCCTAGACGGGAAGCTGTAATTTCACCGAGCCGACCCAATGGGGTTAGAATGTAACCCTCGGATGTGTGACTCGATGTGTGTCGCGAATTGGGGAGGCCAAGTTTGATGGAACAAGTAAACGGGCCATGCCCACGAAAACTGGGAAAAAATTCATGGTTCAACTTTCGTGGTTTTTGTTTCGAAAGTGTGTTGCAAGCATTACCGGAAAAACTGTGAATTAGGTTGCAGGTCGATTTTGGAAGATTGATAATAAACAAGAAATTGATCGCCGGAACAAGTGTAAAACCTCGGGCAATACCAAAATTCAGGAAGCGCGTCTAAGAGAAAACTCCACCGAGTTGGATGGAGATTGTTTAGTGGCTGAGAAAACATGCCGTACACGGGACAAGAGTCAAGTGGAACCAGTACGAAGACAATTTCGACGGTATACTTTCTTGTCAAACTCGGTCGGATTGTCAGTTCAGATGGGAATTGTGGGATCCAACGGATCAGTAGTGTGAAGACAGTTCATCGAGGTCATCCGTGTTGACTGTCATTTATGAAACCTTCACGGTGTTCAAAAATTGGATTGAGCCGGTAGACGACGATAATGATTCCGAATCTTTTGAAAGTGTAGAACTGTATTGGGACGGCGTCCAATGGTGTCAAAGTAACAGGGGGAAAAATTATTGACTGGGAGGAAGAGCAAAGTAACAGGATAGCATATTTCAACATGATTGCTATAGACTGTTCATTAGGTGCTACCGATTTTCGTTCAATCACATCCCCTCCCCATTTAATCAAGAAAGTGCAGACAAAATGGCTTCTGTCTGGGGAACACAATTGTTCCTAACTAGTCATAATCAAATGTATTATCCAGGTCTGCTCAAGCTAAAGCTTACTTGTCTATTGTCCTGTCTGACGGACTCATTGTCGCTTCGTTGTTCTGTATGCCGAGCCTTATCTCGGCTCGTCTATTGGCTTTCAATCCGTCCACAAACCGGGGAGCGTAGCTGATTTCGTACTTGACCTCGGGCTTGTATTCGATCAGATTCAAAGCTTGTAGGTTGTTCAACTGAAGTCAAATGTCTTTGCCAGTCCAATCTGTTTTCCTGGGTATAAAGTAAAGTGGCTTTAAACATTCGGCATTCGCATGTAGTCTTCCCTTACAATAGGTAGAGTACCCTCTGGATCGAGTGGTATAGAAAACATGCGGTCTAAAATAAGTTGACAATCATGGCAGATTTGTGTTGAGAAAGATGTTTTAATGCAAAACCGGAGTAGGATAGGGTAGTGGTGGTGACATTCCCTTTTTGTGACGCAACTTCTTAGAATGAAATAACGTGCATACAAATAGGGAAAAATGAAGCAACTGACAGTTTGTGTCATCCTATCCCAAGCTCGCTGTCGAGCGTGCCGGTTCCATCTACGCTGACCACCCTCCAAGCTGCCAAGGGTTCGAAACAATTATGAACTGGGATTTGGACACGTTCAGCCCTAACGGTTAGGTTGTTTGGTTGTCCGTCCAACTACAAATGGCGTCAGTGGTGCCTACGCTAAACCGGCAAATTTAATTCCCTGCATCGGTATTTCTCCATTGACTGAACATGTATATAAAAAAGCCATGGGTGAAGTTTTTTAATCGCCTAAAACTACCAAGGTTGCAGTCACCGTTGGGTTAGAGGATTCGTCTCCATGTATCCTGAACTACGATATCCCTGTTCTGTTCGGAGTCACAGATTTTCTCGTTAACAACCTCCCGTATTCATGTTCTATTCCCGTCTACTGAAAAGCAACAATAGTTGACTTGATTAGAAAGGGTCATATTCAGTATTCTTTTTGAAGAATTCCATTCAGTACCCTTAACTCAATCCGTTTGAAATGAGTTTCCAGTAGTACGCTCGATGGCGCCCTATAGGGGATTGTGACTTCACCGCGATCACTTCCAATTTCCCTACATGCCTCATACCTGCACTCATGACACACTATCATATTCACGGTATTCTGTCTGGAAGACGTTGAATAACTCTGTAAATTCGTTTAGATGCCTATTTCTTGATCATTCCACGTCTTTTGATTCCATGCACTGGTCACATTCGTTTCGAAGTTTCGTTTGTGTGACTGTCTGCCGTATTTGTTAGCAAGACGTGATGACAATTTTGACGAATTTATCCGAAACACGAGCTGGAAGGAAAAGTAATTTGAATTTTGATCGGAAAACTCTGGTATTTTTTCGAATTGCTTTTCTTTCGCTCGATCTTTTGGACACTTAAGATAACTGATCAATCTAACGGATCACCGGATTCTGAGCTCAAACGACTTTTTCGTCCTTGTAGAACGGAATCTGTTAGTCCGCCACACGTTTGCTAATGTTCGCACATTATGGACTATGTATCCATGCTACGTGGTATTTCTTTTTTCACATCGGAAATGCATGTCAGTTGCGTGTTATTTTTATTGTCATTTCCACTTGTATTTCTTAATAAATTTTGACAAATTTTGCTCTACTACTCTCCTGTTATCGCGTTTGCACTGTTGAAAAAGACATTAACGTTTCACTCGATGATGTTCTTTTCTATGTCTTCCATCATTTATACTATTTCAGTGAACGACCTGTCTGTCGTACGCAAGTATGTGTGTGCATATGTATGTGAAATTTATGGTTAATATTCTCGGAAACTCTTTTTATCGTCCACGTGATGATCTGTCCGAATAACAGACAAATTCCGGATCTAGGTCGTTTTGTCTCAAATCGACTTCTAGAATTAATCATTACGAGAGAACTCTTGATTGAGTACTAATAAGCAAATATCTAGCCAGTTACATGCCACGGACAAATAATCTGTCCGCAATTCTTTACGATCGGTAATACCAGGCCGCGAACACTGGAAATTTTTGGTTTGGTTGAATTAGAAGCTTAAGCTTTCAAAACTTGAACAATAAAATACGATTTTAATGAAGGTCTTAATTCGAATTCTGTGAATGTGTGCTCGTTGGATTTATGAAATTTTTGTTTGATATGCAAAATCCGTCAACTCAACACCATGGAGACGTGGAATCGAGTATCAAAAACAACCTCCGTATGTTAGGCGGTATAATGAACGGAATAGCAATGTATCTAGCTACCACCGTTTATGGGTATTTCACATTCCAGTCTTGTTTCAGACAAGAATGAGGAAATTTCCAATCAATTCTTAAGGACAATCGTGATTGGAAAATATGACATTCTGTCAAAATATCACAACGGAGACCGACATTTTTTGAATCATCTTATGCACATTGTGGTTTGGGATCAGAGTGACAACGAACTCGATTCGTTTTGTTTTATTTTATCCGAACATCACGTGATCATCACTTCCGGCCACCCACCCCACCCCTCAAACTGGTTTTAGATTGGTTCAAAAAAAAGAATCCATTTGAAAAGATCTAATCCTACGTTTCAATGGCTTGTTTGAAAATTTCTTCCTCGGTTCTCATCTCTCGAATGATAAGATAAACTGCCTATTAGATGTACATGTGATTTTTTTTCACGCGGTCACTACGAACGGATGCGTGCTCGTTTATGGACAAACATTAGAGAATTTTGATAGAAGATTTATCGAAAAATAAATGGAATTGGCGAAAACAAATTCATCGTTTATTCCAATGAAAACATTCCGAATGTTTATCATTTCCACAAATTCCTTGCAGTTTCATTTTGCAAGAGAAAAACAGTCGATAGATGATCGGGTACAAAACTTCCGATTCGAGATTTGACGAGTTTGACATTCTTTTGTCAATATTATTAATTTGATATTTTCTTCTCCTTGCGTGAAGTGAAAATCTGTCATACGGTTAATACTGTTCGATAGATAGATAGTTAGTTAGCTAATACTGTTCCCGTAAGGATAGTATTTTATTCGCTTATCTTAAAATGGTATAACTACGATCGGTGACGTGGTACGTTGAATAGCTTACAATTTCCTTGATGAAAATCATTCATGAAGAATGTCTCTTCCCGGTCTAACAGCCTGGTGAAATATACATTACGAATTCGATTGATCCAATTTCGTCAAAAGGATCGTTCGATTTGATCCCGGTCGTGAGTTGATGTATCATCACACGTGGTATGGGCCTACCAACAGACCTTGTATCTTTGTTCTTTGACCTCGTCCTAGGTGAAATTTGTGTATTGAAATCAACTTGTTTCTTGTTTTGTGCTTTTCGGTTCATTTGCCCAAATACGATGCGGTTCGTCAGCCCGATTGCCATCGTTTGTCTTTTGCTGTTTGCTTGGAACTATTCAGCTGGTACACACTTTTGCCCCGATGTAATTACAAAGGTGTCATTTATTCCATCAAACAGATTGTCTATTGTTACTTGAAATGTAGATACATGATAGTTTCCATGCTTCCATGTTTTTTTTTCGCAGTACGGAAGCAACGTTAAAAAAACTTATATCTAAACGGCCGGGGAAAAAAAGATGAGATGCTTTTTTCTCGAAAAAAGACACTATAAAAAGCATTGGGAGAGTTCAGAAGATATTTCTCGGAAGTGAACATTTCCCAGGAAAAAAGTAATAATCTTCCTTGTGTTAAGTAAAGTATCACTTATTGTCAGTTGTTTTTTGTAATTCGTAATGTCTTATGGTTGGGGATCGATTTCACCCAGACAACACTGGTTGATTCGTAAAATTTCAATTCCGAATTACTGTCTAGTTGATGCAAACTCATAAATTGCCATATCCATCCAAAGGAGCGGGGGTCTATAGTTGAAACGCATGCTTTCTCTACTTTCATTATACCTTTTTTATTTTTTATCTTTTACTTTCTTTAGTAATGAAATAACAATGACCATCATTTCTCATGAACGGGCCGCGGCCAACAAAGGGCTGCCAAGTGCGGAATTTGATCGGCGGTTGGAGAATTCTAACCCGCGACCTTCACGTCCGAACGCCACGACATTGTCCACTTAGCCACCGCCGGCTCTTGGAAACGAGTAGTAGGCTTCCTATGGTCCGTTTCGTTCGACCCCAGACCGACTGACGAGGACATTATTTCTGAAGATTTGTCCAATGGGATTGTTGAGAATTGCTATTCACCAGTTTACGGGTTATTCTGCAACATTTGTATTGTATTGTATAGACTTTTGCTTACACTAAATAATGTGGCATTTTAGTCAAAGAATGAGTTTAACAAATAAAATAGGAAGACAAAGAAATTTTCAAATACAATAATAAAAATTTTTACACTCATCGCCTCGTAAAGAATATAAAAGCACTCATCCAGGACTAATCATAACACATTAGGACAGGCTGCTCAGGAATTCGGCTGAAACCTGGTCACGGGTTGTCAAAATCCGTGCTAAATATGGGACCGTGGAGTTCCTATACATATTGGTTCTGGAAGGATCGTGTCGAAATATGAGAGCGACACTTTGAAAGATCGTTCTGCAGAGGATGCGTAGGATCAGAAAGAATTTTGTGAGCAAATTTCTCACATGCTGCTAGGTTTTGACCACACAGATTAAGGGATAATTCAGTTAGTGGTATGAAGGACACCCGGCTAATAATTGACAGTCCCCGGCGAACAATTTTAAAATCTTTTTAAGGAAACCTGTAAAAATGACGGGCGAACAGTAAAGAAGGATTGGAAAAACACATTGGCATACAAATTGGGAGATGGTGCTTTGTTTCACCTTGTAGTGTCGAAGCTTCCCGGTTTGGGATGTGACAATCGTCGGGGATTCTTTATACAGGTAGAAATGTGAGCATTTTACTTCAATAGAAACTCCTAGGTATGTCACAGAATCAATCCTGGTAAGAGTTTACCAACCATTGAATTGTTTGCACGTTCAAAAACCTATTTTTATTTGCTTTTCCATTTTGTCTGTCTGTTTATTGAGACAATTTTCTTTCTCGTTTCTTATCTCTGCGGTTTGGAACACGCCTTTTTTGTGCCCAAACCCCGGATGGCATATGTCTATCATTGTACACACATGTTTTCCGATTCAGTATACAGGACTGGAATATCGATTTGAGGGGACAAATTGAGAAAACACTCAGTGCCCATCTAAACAACTCAACTTTGTCAACTTCGTCCAAAATGAAATATTTCGTCGAGTTGTCGATTTCTCGTCAAATTGTTTCCCCAACAACTACGACCACACTGGTAGTGCTCTCAATCGTTTCACAACATTTTTGCAACAATACTTCTGGTTACTAGTTGTTAAAGCGAGTCCCTTCCTGGGGGTGTTCGAAATAGATTTGACATTCTGAACTGACGTCAATCGTTGTGTAAAATAGATCGCTTTTTGTCGAATGTCTACATGTGTGGTCACCCGTTGGTAATTATTTATTCTTTAAAAAAGGAAGTTTAGCTACGGGAAATACAATAAATCTAACCATTTTCGTGATCACGATCAGCGTAAATGTCAACTTTTACAATCGAGTGGTGATTAGAATTTCTGACTGAGCTGGAACCCGATATTTACAAGACTGCAAGCTAAGCAAATGTTCAAATTCAGAATGGATACTATTTGGTCACAGCATTAAGTAGTCTTTTTTTCCAAAGAACATTTGATGCACGAAGTTAGTGCGACGAGTATATCTAGCAACTTCCACAGTCCACCTCGATGGGGTGAACGCGTAACGGAAACCCTACAGTTCGTGTAGGATCGAATCAAATCACTTCTTATTGAGTATCACAAGAGTCAAATTCCTTGTTACCAAACCAACGGGCAGAACTAGGATCAAAGTATACGGTGATGACAGAATTTCAATCGAATTTATCGCTGTTAATCATCCCATCTCTAGTTCGACTATTTACTATCATTTACATTATATTAAAAGCCTTCGGTCTTTGGTTCGCGCCTCTCAGTGCTGAATATTGGTGGGAGAAAAATCTAGGGATCGTAAATCAGAAAAGAAATGGGGAAATGTAAAAATATTCCGAATATAAGAATGCCTCGGACTGCAGCATTTAACCACATCAAATTCACGTGTCCAGCTACTGCATCGGATGACCCCGTGGGAGTCAAAATTGGTGCCGGGTATACAATACATTGGTTGATGTCATGCACTTAATACCTTCCACTACCTTTCACCTACTATTCGCGTCGTATTTTAGCCGATAAATTTTATTCACCACATGAATTCAAATTTCGGCCCGAATAATCCCAGGGACTCAATTGTCTGAACCGCGGAAGCCAGATTCGAATACCGCGGACCAGTTCACTAGTAAAACAAAACACGTGCACACTGATCGGTAAAACCACTAGTTTGGACCATACTGCCTTAGCCGATTGAAAGAGTGCGCAATTCTGATACTTGAAGTTGTACTGCGGAGTGCAACCACTAGGAACAACTTGAGAATATCGATTACGCATACGCACAGGATTCGATTCCGATCCAAGATATACAAATGAAGACATTGAGAAGGCCACAGCAACTAGGGAACTCGTTATGTTTTATTTATTGCTCACGCGTTTATAGACAGAACAGAAGGAGTCTTGGCCGGGGATACATGTTCGATCCAATAGCATTCGAGGCATCTTTGTGTTTTGTGATCACCTGTTGCCACGATTCCCATTTGCTAGTTGTCTAAGTAGGCCACAATAAAGTTGCACCGGATTGCATCACGTGAATTGCACGCAGAATCCCCACAGAATGATTGGTCATTTTTAGTTCACTGACAGGGGTCCGTTTTGGTGAAGGATCCATGGCGATTGCTGTCGTCGCTTATTACCGTTTGATGACTCGCACAATTGTAACTAGTCATTCTACCGAGTAAAGTCGACGCATCACTTCCATTCACACATTCAGATGGGATTTGTTGTTTGTAAAACCATTCGTGAGTAATATTACCCTTGATAAACGAAACTATGAGAACTTGTTGATTAATTAGACTGCATGGCGATATTAAATCACAGAAGTCTGAATTTGAGCCATTTTCGTTTGTTCGTTACAAGAATACTGAACCATTAGCTACTTTGGAGCTGCTCAATTAAGTATTTATTTGGTTTTTATTGACCTATCGAACGGATATGTAATTTCTGAGCATCTGATGATTTGCGCCGGGTTTTAAGTTCGATCGCGGAGGTAGCTGCAACTTCTCCTTCAAATCTGCGGGATCGAACTGATGCAAAATCCTCGGGGAGTAAGGAAGCCTTGAAAGAGTGGTCTGATAAGATAACGAAATAAGCTTTTGGATCATTAGATCGATATTAATTTGCCTCTACCGTGAAAGCACCACAATCATTTCGTCGTCCAATGTGCACGCATTTTCATGGGTGCATTGGCCCTCGGTGGTCAGGCAGTTAAGGTTGGGACGTTTGGATGTGAAGGTCGCGGGTTCGAGTCCTCCCACCGCTGGTCAATTTCCCCACTTGAAAGCCCTTTGTTGGCCGCGGCCTCCTTCCTGAAAAATGATGTACATTGTTATCTCAATAATAAGGGAAGTAAAAGACAAACCTTTCTGACTGTTCTTCGAAATCTACATGTCACGCGCAAACATCATTTCCTCCAATCGACCTTGCATTCCGGAGGTAACAGACTGGAATTTTGTTACTTTCAGAGCTCATCTGCGATACACATCCTCCAGGGCATCCCGGGATTGTAACGGCAAGAAGTATGTGCTTTGCCATGGTGTCACCAGCTTCCGTCCAGGCTAACAAGAATTACCGATGTAAGTTTGTTCAAACGTTGTTCTAGATGGCGGCCGGCCATACCTGACAAGGACAATGGTGCATACGTCTTCCAGTCCTAACGCCTGGTTTCCAACCCTGGGTACCGTGCGGGATATGCACTATCGATGAGCTTTAATGAGATCGAAGTTCGAGTCTGATGCTTCCCGAGTGTAAGGTCGACCGGATGACCTGAGGGTATTGCGTGAAAGTTCGTGTCCGAATTAAGTGAATGAAATCTGGAAAACAGCAGCCTCATGCAATACTGACAAGTAGCTGTGAGTACTGTCTTCCCTTGTAATTATATATATGTATGTATGCCCATATATATACATATACATACAGTAGGACTGTTTGCGGCATGTAGGCTATGGATCGTCATATTTAGTTAATCGAATGCTGGTCTTGACTTATGTCAGCTTTTCTGCTTCCGGGACCTTCACGTGCATCTAATACCGCCTTTGAATTTCACTTTCCTACCGCTTGCTCAATGTCTTGTAGGTCGTCTGGTGTAGCCTTTGCGGTGCAAAAGACGTACGTGGCCTCCTATCATGAGTTTGGATCCTGGCGGTGTCTAGAAATTCTAGCAGATCATAGAAGCGAAAAGTCACTTGTCCTTGTAATTTCTTCGACCACATGCTCCATATTCTGTTTAAGCTTGTGCAACTGAAGGTGGATGTTTATCTAAATGCATGTTAGCCGGTAAATGGAAAAGTCTGTGGACTAATAAATTGCATCGTAGAAAGAAATTTCGTGCATCTGTTTCTTTTCTGTTTGGAGTGATTCATTGTGCATGCACCCGCTGATCATTGCAAACAAAAGCAGGTGAAAGACTGAAGTCATGCTGTCATCAATGACATTATTGTTTAGAAGTACACTTCAGTGGAATTCACAACGGACTAGCGGTAAAACCATCTGCGCACAGAGCACATGCACATTCATTGACTGAATATTCTGATGAATGTCTGAAGTGCGGTTGGTATATCCCTGGGCGGACTGTATCAAACCAAACACGCGCTTAAAACCTGCTTGTGTGTTGACTGTGGAGTAGTTTTATTCCAGTAAATGCCATCCCAATCGACGCTTTCAGTTTACGCCACGATATGTGCGAGCTGACCGGAATACATAAAACACAATGCAGATCCGTAGGATAGCCAGTCGATATCGACATTTGAATCACACATACATTTTGTATGTTACGTTATCTCCCATTACCATCATACATCTCAAGCGGACTAACTTGAGTAAACGAAGACCTGGATTCTTTCTACCAACGAGGTTTTCATGACTAATTATTAACTCACTTGAGTCGCTGAGCGATACAAGGAAATTTTGATCACATATTTTTTTATGCGTTCGATAGCATTGTCACAGATATCAGACGAACTTTTAGGATGACAGTGAGCCATCCCACCGACCAGCGGTAGTACTCAAGTTTCGCGCATACCATAGACTCGAAATTTCTTTTTGGCTAACAGACTATTCGTCATGATTCAGTCATGTTCAGTTCTACTAACAGTCAAAAATGTCAAAATGTGGGAAGTTTGATTCAGATTCATGGATTTGCTTTCAACTTGAACGCATCTACGGTTAATTTAAGCACAATTGTTAGCATACGGTTCAATGCGAGTTGGCAATATGAATATCAGTGTATTCCATACATTCGCATGCCTACAAATATTACCTAATGCTTTGGATGGCCATACTTTCAGTTTCAGACCCATCCAGGACAATACAACTTTAGTAGGACTGATTCGAGTAAAGAAAACGAGTGGCTTATTAATGATTTTTAGTTCTCATGCATCACGGGGAACAAGCCAATTGTTGAAAGGTGCATTAGATTAAGTTGATATCCAGTTCAATAGAATGTAGAGAAGACTCTACTGGAAGTTGAACAGATGAAGATTTGACATGAATCAATGCCCAAAGCAGAAGAATATCAAGCACGGCCGAGAAGAAATATGAAACATAGATGAGAAGCAATACACAAGCGGTTTGATACGAAGGGCCGGCGATAAACAGGAAGACAATGAGATTGAAAAACATTGTGACAAGAACGGGAGAGATGATGCAATAGGTATGGTATCTGACTGGAAGAACTTGATTAACCACGGCAAATCCGTAGTCTTTATCGCGTTTCTGTAACTACGGGGTCGAAACTGTCCCTTTGGAGGAAGAAATCATTAGACTCGGTAATAATTCCATGTTATTTTTGCTTTGGTGTTCGATACAAATATGAATATTGCATGTAACAAGGACAACTGGAGACGAGATCAGACGGCTTAGTAAATAATTGCTTACCAATTTCCCTATGTTATCTTTGATTTATTTTTAATTTGAAATTTTTCTAAAGGACGATAAGAAGCAGTGTAGGTGAGAGAACAGGAGCGTAGGGTAGCAGAAACGAAGTGAGTACACCGAACGACTTTCGTTTTGGTTTTCAAGGCAATCAAAATACTTTTAGGCAGAGCATGTTAGGTTTGTTTTAGTTGTCACCGTTGATCAACTTTCGCTTGTATTTAAGCGACACGACGCAGACAGGCGAGGCAGCATGACTTATCTTTGGGGTTGTGAAGGCAGATTGATGGATACTAACTCGTGTTCGGCATCGTTTTGGTCAAACGAAGCGCATTTTGTGTGATCCCTTCGAATCGACTTTTTCCCAGAACAGTTCGATTTGCACAGAAAGCGCACCTTTACAACGGGTCCCGAATGGGAGAGATGCAATGCACGAACGGCTGTAATACGGATTTATTTTTGTTTTTACTACCAAATAGTGTCCGTTCGTGGTTCCTGGCCCGTGTAGGCGACTTCACCAGCACGTGACTTTTAATTAGTCAGAATTTGGAATGTTCAAAAGTGAAAACGTAGAATGTAAAAATAGTTTCGATTTAGAGAAGATCTAAATATTAGTTTAAAAAGATTCAGCGTGTCACATTAACGTTTGACTCACAATGGGGAATTCCCGTAAAATTTTCATTCTTGTTAGGAATTATCATGTTCATCGTTCCCCCCAATCGGGACGCAAACATGAGGTGAACAGACACGTTGGCCGTTAAGCTAATTTTGGCAGTCTGTCATAGAATGTTGCCATCTTATATGTCACTGGATTTTCCAGGTCATAGATTCATGCCGGGGGTGGCCAAACGGATAAGGTCAGGGCGTCTGAACGTGAATGTCGCGGATTCGAATCCTCCCACCGCCGGTCAACCTATCCCGCTTGGCAGCCCTCTGCTAGCCGCGGCCCTCTTCCTGAAAACTGATGCACTTTGGTGTTTCGATAATAAAGGAAGTAAAAGATAAAAGATAAAAGGTGCCCAGCACACGGTCAATCTCCAAGTGGCGAATGTTCTCTATGGGATGTGGACACATCATAGATTGCAGTGTGATATGCTGCTTGTTGACAGTTTCCCACTAATGAAAATTTGTAATATGAAAGAAGGTTCCACAGTTTCTTGCCAATAAGTTTGGTGTTAATGCTGTTTGATCAGAATGCACAAATGTGAACCCCCCATTCTAATGGTTTCTGTCATCCTGGGGCAGCCAAACATGGGCACTGAATCGGCGTGCCAAAGGATCGACTACCAAATTGACTCATGTTGTGTGCCAAGTTGAATTTCGTTCAGTTATTTAGCCTACCATTTTGTTTATGGAGAAGGGATTGTAGTCCACGATGTCGTAGAGACTCACCTCCAGGTCTGATTGTTATGAAATGGGATGATATCATACTCAATCATTGTTTCGGTTTTACAAAAGTCGCCTTCTACTAAACAATACAACTAGTAGTATAATAGACTACAAAAGCTGTTACAAGAGTTTCAAACGAAAATTCCAAAAGATTACCGACTGAAAGGTTTGATTTCGATGGTTTGTTGATTATCAAATTTAGGGTGATTTATCCCCACGGAGGATGCACAACATTGCATCGCCAGTTGCCCGGAATCGTTCTACGGATTTATTTCTTTATCTTAACAGTTTACGGCTAACGGCATTTTTTTGTTCCACTATTTTCTCCTATTTCCTATATTGTAATGTTATAAGAACACGACGCTCGAATGATCTAGGAGTTTGCCGAGTTCGTGGCGGGATTAGTCGATCGAGTCGAACGAAGTTCGAAAGTTCACATCCAATTGAATTAATCACTGGCCCGTGAACCCGAAGAATCCGGCACAAAATCCAATTCCTTCCCAAGGGATTGGAAATTTGAGTTGCACGAAATAGAATTTTTACCAATTACATACTTCATCAGGCAAACCAGATCAGGTCGAGGACTAATAAGACAATTCGGTCAGGTTGTAGGAATTGAGATTTCGTCCATTTTTTTTATATACCGTACTGTTCGGTTCAAGTTTGACAAGCAATTGATTATTTTGTGAAATACATCGTATCTATTGAAAGTTACTTATTCCATCGATGGACCAGACACGTTGGCCTTCCTGCGACTAAACCGGGAAACGTCTATTCGGACCGAATCACGTAATCACTGCGTCACAAAATCGATGGGAAATGTGTTGGGTTTTTTTTCATTGTGAATGTTATAACACGAATAGCATTTACGATAACAAATAAATCTCAAACTAAGCGTGGTTATTCGGAACTCAATCCATAGTCAAATTCATTTTGTGTTGCCCATCCACGATATTAATTCAATGTTTATTTTGCGGCCAGGGGATGATCAAAATAGACGAAGGGGGAACCCGTGAAAAGCTGTGCGCGCATACACACACACGCACGCACATCGCCGATAGGATTTTAAAAAAAAATGCATGGCTTCAGTCGGAAACAATAACTACCTAGATATGTTCGAGGGATGTAACGTGGAAAATTCCGTACAAATTAAATTGTGCGCAAATTGTGAACTTCCGTATGGGATTTCGTAGTTTCAATATGGATGCCAGTTGACACGTTTATTGGGTTTCTTTTGTTCTGTCTTGTCTATTTCGAATCGTGTCACGTGCGGCACACCATCGAAGAACACTATCCTGGTAGAAGAGATAGAAGAATCAGGGGAACGAGTAGAGAGAAGAAGTTTGATTCAGCCCTTTGTTACGAGGCCATTCTTTGTAATCCTACTCGTATAATCGGATCCCTGTCAGTTCACTAGTCGAAATTTTCATAGCATCTTGAGGTGAACATTGCTCAGTTTGCTGTTGGCCTAAAGCACCGGTGACATGTCCATATTAGATGACTCGCTGAACGAATAAATTGTCTTTTTCAATTCCTAGCGATATCAGATATGTTATTTCCCTTACGTGCGCTTAGGACCAGTAAATAAAGTCACCGCATTTGCTCGATTTTGAAGACAGGAAAATTTCACGGGTATTTAGAACACTTTCCTCCTAGGGAGACATAAATACGGAGGCCATGCTGAGTCGCATCTGCTTGACAAGTTGTCTAGAAACTGTTCCGGGCAAAAACCGAATTGTAGACTACCAACCAAAGTCCATGGGAATAGGTTTACACAACGATTCCTGTCGTCCATCTGACGTCCTAATTCCAAGTCGCTTATAGTTGCTTCCGTTTGATTGGACTGTCCTTCTGTTTACCAAAAAGCGTCACAACCTTTTTGACGTTTTCCGTCAAAATGAACGTAGATTTCGGTGAAATTGAAATCTGGTGACTTCAAAAGAAGTGCGTTTGGCCTCGTCAAGAATAAAGGTCAAAATGTTGTCCTAACAAAGCAATGAAATTTGTTGAAAATTTCTGTCCAAACGGCATTGAATAAGACAATGGAAATAAAGTTTGACAGGATTCGGCATGTATTTGAATACGGCACAAAATGTGAATTCCAGTAACGGGAAGAATTGAAAATGTGTTATACCCAAAGTAGGGAATGCCCGTGGATTAATGTGGTGAGAATTATTTAGACAAGATTTATCTTTTCCGTGGAGTTGTTGAGTGCACCGGGCGACAGATTTTTACCATCCACGTTCGAATGACTTTACTGTGACAACAAGGTTTCCCCGTATTCAAATAGTCCAGGCTAGATAGGGACCAGAGACGGATGAATGGAGACCACCGGCTAAGTTACATCCTCTTCGATTTTCGCGCGATATCACCACGTGGACTGGGTGGGCAATTTTTTCTGCCAACTTCCATAAACCCGGGTCTCTTTAAAATCTATTACCAACAGATGTTTGCTTCAAAATCTGCCTTCACAGCATGGATGGTTCCTCGTATCTAATGACTTCTCGGTGAGTGGTTGTACTGATTGGCTCCGAAACCAAAATACGAATGGCCTTTTAGGATTATTCATCTAGCGAGAATACTTGTTTACTAGTGTGCATAGTATGAAATTCACATATATTCTCAATGGATTTTAAAAATTTGTGTCGGCCTTAACGCAGGTTGTTGGTTTTCACGGGAGTTCTGATTGCTGAACCCGGCATTTCGACCGCAAACGTTTCGTCACCAGTCGGGGTGATTTCGTCGGTGCAAGTGTGTTTTGCTTGCAAACAATTTTTAAGGGATGTTTTGTATTGCTCGTGTACGCTTGTTTAAATTCGCCCAAAACAATCCAGAAGTAGTTGTGAACATATCAGGTCTCAGTAGAGTATGACAAAAATGCAAACGGGTACACTCGTCGAGCAATGTCAGCTCTGTCGCTCGAGAACTCTGGCCGGGTCAGGCTCATGACGCGTGGCAATCTCGAGAACCACGAGCTGGTTAACGGTTGACGAACAAAAGGCACGGGTCATCTTAAAACAACGTCAATCTAACCACATTATTAAAGCTGATCAAAGCAATGTAACAGCTGCTCGGGATCGATCAGACTAGGAACGAAATGCTTCAGGACATTTAGAAAATGAGCAATAGTAAATAATTGAAAAGTAGCGCAGCTGCAATCATCAAAAAAAAGCAGAAATCGCAGAAATGCACGAGCAGAGACCGTGTAGAAACAAAATCCGCGAAGTTCCTTGCAGTTTTCGTGAGCACTAAAAACAAAACAGGCCAGAACGAAATGACGGACCCATGAGCGGTGTGGAATACGCACGGATATGCACAGCTGAAAGCATCGGTTGACACCTCAGGAATAGTGGTTGGAATAGTGTGTGGTCAAATCGACGAAACTTTTCTTTTTTATTCACACTACGCAAAACCGCATGAAAATTTTGCCCCTTTCCAGTGGAATGTTTTCTTCTAGTCTTGGTTTGGTCACATTGAGCTGGTTTTACCAAACATATTGTGGGTTGCAATGAATACACATATTTGGAAAATCCATTGCACCAACAATGAGGATGTCACCTTGACTGGTGATAAAAGTTTGCTACCTAAACGCCAGCTTAAGCGACTAGAACCCAATGAATATGGAACTCTTCGACAAAGAGGTTCCATACACACTCCTGATGCTACAAATCAGATTCTGGCGAGACATACCAATTTGGTGTGTACAAGTATAAGGGTGTTTGGACAAGAGAGTACCGGGTACGCATACCTGACGAGCGACAATAACCGCGAAACCGGTCGTGTGCTCCCGCGCAAATTTCGTTCGCGCATTCAAACACTACTTACAATTTTTGTATATATATATCCTGATATTGACTAAGGCCATCCAACAAGGAAAGTTGACGAAAACGATGTTTACTTCTTTATAGATTCTCCGAAAAAGTACTTATGTTTGCATTTGATATCTAGACGCGATTTGACTGATAAAACCAACTCACTGGTACATCAGAAATCAAAAAGCTACGCCTATCTAGTGCTTATGTGCATTCAATACGACTTTACTAATTCTATAGTATATGAATTATCCTACTGAGACCAATTATTCCATGTTATTGTCATATATGTCGTGTTAGTGAGCCCAGAGTTGAAAATTCCACGGTATTAGCTAGGCTAGTGGAAAGTCGAACGGAAATGGTACGAGCGAGAGAAAAAACACATTGTACTTGCCGGAAAAACCCCTTCTTTTGTACACACGCATGTAACACATTGGGAAAAACTAGTCCGTTTTCGTTTATTCTTATTCATTGCAAATAAAATAACATCAAACACAAATTGTGTTCCAACAGCTTTGGATTCAGTTACATAGTTTATTTATTATTGTGAAATGCATTCCTCGGCATAAAAACCATTCTCCCATGGGTCAGTTTCACACACGGACAAACAAACTCACACACACACACACACACACAGACAAATGTTGGTACTCGAATTTCACTGGAAACACTAACAACATGCATGAATGATTTGTCCAATCGTGAATCAGTCGATGATATACGTCGGCAGATATTTGCCGGTTGAATAAAACAAACTTTCAGATAGAGAACAGACTGTACAAAAGTATGAATTTTTGTTATCGATAGTGTTTCGAAAGCGAATAGAAACACACAGTCTTCCCGGGAACGATAACTGATTTCACGGTTATTGCCTCTCAATTACGCGTATCCGTTACTATCCAGTCCTGCGTTTACAAATATACACCACGGTTTTTCGGCAAACATGAAACCTACAAACACTTGGTAATTAGGTTTCTAATGTTAATTCCGCGATAGAAACTCCCGTATTCGTCTCACGATGATGACAGACATGCGTCACAGATGCAATGCTCTTACATTTCCACGATGGTCATTATTTTCTCACGTGACACTCACAGTCAGTAACCCTCCTCCTACCCGGGTCAGCAGTGAATACAACTGGTCAGTCATCGAGACCAAACTTTGTCAAACTGAATTTTTCATGAAATTTCGGGATTTTCGCACTGTGATCCGGAACAAGGATAAAAGTGTTGTACCATATGGACTTCCCAAAGCCGACAAGGGGAAAATGGCAGTTGATTGGCTAATCCGATCTGGTTTCAAACATGTCAACTAGACCGATAAGATAAGACTTTGGAATCAACTTGTACCAATCTGACCATCTTTAGAAGCAAGAAATTAGAAGATAAACTTGACTTGGCCATGTATCGGTTCTGTCGCCTACCACCACTGATCACAAAGTGTCTACGAATAGGCAAGATTAGTATCAATGAAATAGAATGGTGCTTGTCACTCTGTGCTGATCAACTATCACAGTCTAGTCACTAGCGCAAATCGATAAGTTCGGATTAGTAGTTCACACCAGTTTAGGAATATGACAATTCTATTATGACATTTTGAGCTTGAATGAGCGCGGAAAAAACTACAACGGTTCAGTCGGAGTTGCAGCTTATTTGGCCTCGTGTCGGAGTATGCTACTAAAATGATAGGTTCGATATAGGTGTCAAGTTGGTAAGACTTTCCAAATGGCTATCAACTGACCAGGCATGCAACAAACATGAAGTTATTTCTATCCCTCGATCGATCCAATTAGAATAAGGTAGTGCCTAGATGAGTTCAGACAGTCCTGATATTTGACTAAAATCTTTTGGGTTCTGTTTTTGTGAATGACGTCTAGCTCCCAGGGCTTGGTGAAACAGTAAGAGTAGGGCGAGGTTGATAAATCCGTTCCAGCTGAGGATTTTTTCTTTTTATCTTCAATCTTTTACGTCCTTCATTAATGAAATAACAATGTACACCATTTTTCAGGAACGAGGCCGCGGCCAACAGAGGCCGGCCAAGTGCGGAAGTTGACCGGCGGTGGGAGGATTCGAACTCGTGACCTTCACATCGAGACATCAGGACCTTATCCGTTTGGCTACCGCCGGATTGATATACTCGTGTACGTAGACCCGGAGTTTGAAACACTCGGGCCTGGGGTGCTGTCATCCCGAAGATCAGGAGTGGTACAAATAATTGTCATCTAGAAGAGTTCTCCGCTCAACATTTGCTATTGTTCCGTGCTCAAGTCTTTGGGAGTTGGATACTCACTGCCTGAACACCCACACTCCAATGCCCGAATCGCACTTACCCCAAACACGTATCACGTGGACTGGTAAACACTCTAAAACGCTAACTGGATGATGGCAAGGGGACACATTTTTGTTAAACGCCCAAAAATTGCCCATGAGCTCTCCTCACAATTGACATATTCTGGACAATTTGATTATTCTCAGTAATTCTTGTCATAGTACAGTTGAACCAGAATCGATTGATGACTACGGTTGAGGTGAATGGAGCTTGGTTAACTGCAAAATCTACTGTAACGCAGATTATCAATGCTAATAGATATGTGGGTTGCGCAGATGCTCTCATCCCCCTCTGTCACCACGAAAAGAATTTTACCGAAAAAATCAAACTGACATTGGTTGAGATATAGAGATGAAATTGTTGATTTTATTACTAGAACTTTACACATACTTAGTGTTGTATTTTGGATCCTGAAAATATATGAGCTCCCACGTGATAGGAGTGTATGGATTTAAAATTGGAATGTGTTTCGTACTCTTTACTTTCATATCATTCTATAGAACGTCGGTATGAATGGACTGATTATGTCCTAGTTACAATTAATTGCGCTCGTTAGATTCGGCCGGCGGTGAAGAAGTGGATAAGTTTGTGACGTTTGGACGTGAAGGTTACCGGTTCGAATTCGCCCACCGTCGGTCAACGCCCATATTTGGCTGTGGCTTCCTTCCTGAAAATGATAGACACTGTCATGTCATTAATAAAATGAAGTAAAAGATCGAAGGTGAAAAAGCCACATTCGGCTTGGGACTACCTCGGTCATTCAGAGACCGTCGACCTAGCACGTGACATAAATAATTTCTCGATGTGATTAGTGTGAGTTCCGATAAGACATGAAAATATCCGTGACACGGCATCAAATCTGACCTTGTCATTAGGAAACTAGGAAAGCACAGTGTAACCGGGATGCAAAAAACCGACCGCTTTTTCAATAAGGCTTTCTACAAAGAAGCCAATTACTGTGATCCGGAGGTCTGTCTGTAGCCGTTCATGTCACGAACGGATGGGCGCTTTATTACGTGGCGCAGTTCAACCAACTGACCGAGGCCTGATCAGTTTGCCTAAAAGTGAAGGCGCTCAACTCAAAATCATTCATCTCGGGTTCAAGTCCCTGCTCCGCCTTCATGAATAACTGGGAAAGATGATCTCCGATTCCATTAGGGGACGTACTCGGAGCTTGCACAAATAAATCAAACTCGTCATTGTCTAACAGCAACAGATCGCTTCAATATCAACTGTAAACCTTTTCTAATTAGCAATAGATTGACAACATGAATTCCATCTTTGTTCTGCACTAATAAATGTCTAGAAAAGCCTAGACAAACTATTCAATCAAAATCATCTAACGAACAGGTTGATTTTGAAAGAAAACCTAAGGGTGTCATGTGATCGAAAAGATGCGCAGAAAGCCCTGTGCTATCCCGAATGCAATCTGACCGGTTTATATGTTGTACAGGATAGTTACTAAATAAGAAAAAGTACATTTACTGGCAAAAGCAATTATCTTTATTATTATCATCATCTATTTTTGATTGACGTTTAATCTAGGCAATTTTTTGTTCCAACAGATTCACTTCTCCTTAGCTTCAGTGCATTTTTTTTGCAATATTGATTTCTGTCATGGTTGACTGGCCTGGGGAAAAATACCTTCGTTATTTGATTGACTTCACAGCTGGAAGGTAGTTTTTAAGTCGTAAAAAATGATTGAAATGGCAGATTTGCCCATCTTGTCGAACGAATCAATAGGCTGCATGTTTGCACACAAACATCCGGGGTTGGTTGCTGTCAGATTTCCAAAAACGAACTTTCCCGTATAATTCAACCTTCTACTAACGGTGCTTCTGTTCTTCACTCCTCATGCTGTGTTGACACACAAGATTTCAGGGACATTTTATTCATTTGAAATTTGCTTATGTGGTTTCGTGATCTTCATCGAAAAATTTTAGGAAAAATGTGCACTAAGAAACAATCATTCTAGCATGCAAATCAATCTCACAAGGGCTCGCCAATTCATTTACCGACCCAGTATATACGACAATGTCGACGGTTGGATAGCCCTCGATTATCCTTGAATTCATTCGTGAAAATAATGAACCTTTATATTTCACGTCCTTTTTAATTAATGAAACAACAATGTACACCATTTTTCAGGAAAGGGGCCGCGGCCGACAGAGGGCTTTTAAGTCGGGAAGTTGACCAGCGGTGGGAGGATTCGAACCCGCGACCTCCACGTCCAAACTCCACGACCTTATTAGCTTCACCACCGGTGGCCAATGAACTCTGACGGAAAAACGTGCACACTAAACGACGAAATGATTGTTACATCATCACGGTAGACGTAAATTAATATCGATCCAATAATTCAAAAAGCCAGATTAGAATGATCGAGATCACGGCGAAAGTAATGAAATTATAATGAAAGCAGGTAGTTAGAAAAATAACAAAATTAAAATGAAAAGTATGGACGAAAACAAGAGACGGTGTTTGTACGGGCTTTCGTTTCGCATTTGCAATTCACGTTTAATTCAGTATGATTATATCGTCGATTTCGGTAAGTATAACATAAGTAGTTTTGAATTTGACTTGCTTGGAATTTCGAGGATCAGATCAACACTAAGTGCCCTAACAGAGCCGCGAGTTACACTTTCTCATACGGGTCTGTAAAGTGATCATTTTCCTAGCACGCGATGCCTTCAATTTCCTCAATATAGTCGGGATGGTGTATCAGACCCCTGGCTAGCTGCTAGTCTTGAACGACTATCGAAATGTTCCCAGATGATCGTGTCTTTCAAAAATCGTTTGCTTTGCAAGTCTTACGCACTGTCTTCTCGTTTGGGAGATATTTTCATCAAACTGTGAATTCGAAGACGTATTCTCGGTCCTCTTCTTTGGGCTGACTGGTGAGTCCACGTGTAGGTCATGTGATACATTGTGGTACAGATTCGCGATGGCCAACCAAGGCAGCTGACCAACGAGAACCGTGACCACAGGCCACAGGACGGAATGTATTAAAATATCTGTAAATAAAACGCGAATGTGTTTCTCATCTTTTGTGGTTTCCTCGTTGTGTTTGTTTGCGTAGATTAGATCGAAGCCAATTCTGCACCCATTGATAAGTTGTGTCCGTACGTTACTGCCGCTAATCGAAATTCATATACTGATTCAACGTCCAAATACTACACCATTCCAAAGGAAGTAGCTAAACTACGATTTCAGATGTGTACTCGACCAGCGTTATTGGCAACTGCGGTCGAGGGGCGTTCTGGGTGCCCAAGCTAAATGCTCATGAACTGAGACAATAGTCACCGGTCGCCTGCCGGTTACAAGACCCCAAAATCGTCCAGTTATACTGCATACTAGGCTTTCTTTTCAAAGACTCACGATGCGGTCCTCTAACTCAACCCTCTATTTCGGTTGGAGAAATGTAGTAGTATGAAAATCGAGCAGAAATCATGGATTCTGATGGTTGATCGGTAACTTGTCTTGGAGGAAGAAGGAGTACCGTATGTGCGCGGAAACAAATAAAACGTTTCTTTTTTTCTCCTTTTTTTCTTTCTGAATGTTTTCAGTTTTCTAACTGTTTACGGTGACACCAATTATGCGTAGACGTTTGCAAACAAATTTATGTAGACGAACATGCATGTATGCGACTGCATGGACTCCATTTAGGGTCTTTGATTCGGACATGGACTAAAGTGTTGCTCATTCAGTATTGTTTCGAGTTTCACCAGTCATATATTGCTCTGGTCATGAGTCAATTAATAATACTGAGTGAAATATGCAGTGGCGTGTATTGTGATGCAAACTTTTAGAATCAAACAACCTATGGATGATTGTATAAGTTTGTAGGCGACCGTAGACGAATGTGAACAGTAGTGCCCTTTGCGAACGGCTTCATGAGGAACGTTTTGCGTAAGAAGACATCTACACATTCGCACAAGCTGCACTGACCGGCTGGGTTTTGTTTTCATCCGGCAATCTATCACGAAGCTCATCAAATGCGTTTAGACATTCGCAGAACATATGAAAACAAAACGTAGTATAAGAAAGATTGGAACGGCAATAATGCTCATTTTTACAAACAACCATTCAAACAGCATCGATCTGATAGCTAACAATTTCTAAAGAACACCCGAAAGCAAATAAACCTTCCAAAAAAATCCCAATCAAATTGACGAAAAGACAATTTGCCTACTCATTGCCTGGTAACAAAGTGGATGTCAAAGAGTCATTCAACTCCAAACTTCGGTTGCCAAGACCACACGGAATACGAATAAGAAATCAAAACCAACTGTCAATTTCCCAATTAGCTTTCCTATGCGGGCACATGGCAAAATTGTTTAAGGCCAAATTAGACCCTTGGATAGATTTAAAGTTATTAACTAAAGCAATCGATATAAATAAGGCTGTTCCATTTTTATGTTCATCTTGGGTGATTTAGATATTTAGGTCACGAAAGTTTCACCCTTGGTCGTCTACGTTCTGCGACATTTGTTCTTAGGTTTAACTTTAAACTTATCAAATAAAATCAAACTAATATGGATTTTCACTTGAAGTCATCTGATATTCGATCGGAAATCTTTGATCATTTCAACCTGTGCCATTATATCGGTTTTGATTTTATGGATGATCGGTCATCTGTCTTTGTAGGTTTGGATTCGTAAAGATGGATTCATTTCTGTAAATTGGTCATGTTTTTTGCTTATTTTTTGTCGTTTTAGACTACGGTGAATAATTGGATTGCTTGTTCCTAAGCAAACTGTCCACACGAATCAACTCCATGCGCTTATCGATCGAGTTATTTGCGAAGTGCCAGGCATCAAAAGTGCCCAGTCACTTGGCGCATTGGACCGACTGACAAATGAAGCCCAAATACACCCGGACTAAAACCTCTTTATCGAATCCCCGTTAGAGATACCTATCTCGTCCGGGCAGACTTAAGAAATCCAGTTATCAATCATCCTTGGGATAAAAATTGAAAGCGAGGACAATCGGCTGAACCAATCAAATTCGGCAGGTTAAAGGTTGAATCATTTCAAATGCATACCGTTAAACAACCGTGCGCCCAATTCAAGGTCATCCAAACGATCGATATCGACAAAACAAGTTTTTGCAATCTACTCGGCCTACTCACACATACACACACACGTACTGACGATGTAGCGTTGACTGGTGATGAAATATTGGCGATATAATCGGAAAGAACACCGAACTGAATCTTTTCAAAACAATCAGTTCAAAGCACATCCGACACAAATTTTCCGATATCGAGAACAGCCAAGTCACCAAGTGGTGCTTTTATGGGAGGAATATCCCAATTCATTGTGACAAGCGCTTGTTCAACTATGGTAACGGACTCTTAAGTCATCACCTATGGCTCTTAAATCACCGAAGATAGTGTACTTGTCGAGTGAATGTTCTCAACCTTACTGAGTGAACTCAAGTGTAACTCATCCGCATTCCACGTAGAACGACTAGGACATGACACCACGTAACCCTTCATTTTAGTATGACGGAATGATGTCGAATTTATTTCACTAGTAAACAGGATCGACAAGAGATAGAAAATAAGTAGTTTTGTTCGGGAAACAAATGCAAGACGGATGGAAATGAAATAGTTGCCAAAAAACAGACAATCGTTACGACAGCAAACCCCAAAGCTCATGTTTTAGTAACTAGGATATTTAGTCCCCATGAGAGATACAAAACTGGTAAGCTAGACTACACAAACTTTGGACGCCAGTGTCGATGCACAGTTATCCTGTTTTCGGCATCCTGGCTTGTCTTCAAAAGCCCGCTTGAAAGACACAAAAGGGCGGCATATTGAAACCGACAAGAAACTTCTTTTACACATTACTAACATCATAAATGTATACGGGACACGTTCAAGTGCACAGAATCACATTTTTCTGTGAATTTATGCACCACTTTTGTGGTCCGAAATGTATGCGGACAATGCAAAAACTTGAACTCGTAACAAGATTTGAGTCTGTTCAGTCGGTAGATATCTTTTAGTCCCTTTATTAACGAATCAAAAGTGTGCACCATTTTTCGGGAAGGAGGCCGCAGCCAACAGGGAGCTGCCAAGTGGGGAAGTTGACCAGCGGTGGGAGGATTCGAACCCGCGACCTTCACGTCCAAACTTCATGACCTTATCCGCACGGCCAACGCGGGCCAAGAAGTTCGGTTGCAAAATTGTTTTTGCCTTATGGAATCAAGGGTTTTGGAACTCTAGTTTTAATAAGTCATCCAATGAATTATTATGTCAGGACATCAAAACCTATCGTGGGTAACACCAAGACTCGGGAAGTTGTATTTTAAATAAACCATGCTTCCTAGCTGAGTATGATTTCATACGATTTGGGCTAAGTTGAAGAAAATCACTGTAGCCTAGGCAACGCATTTACCAAATCCGGATGTAACCCAACGTGTTGCTTCCTTCGAAAACAATCAACTTTCTTGGGCTGTTTATCACTTTAGGTTGCCAGGACTATCTTCGTTACTAGTAAGAATGCACTTCAAGTTTTATCCTTTGAGAGGGTTTCTTTCAATTTTTCCTAAGCGAGCAAACAACTTAGAAGGGTATAACAAGTTGGGGCAAGTATTTCGAACTTATTGCTTGAAATGTCCATTTTGCAACAGTTTTTACGGTTATCACCTCTCATGCACCCATCAACAAAACGAACGCGTCGCCAATTAACGCGCACACCACCTCCCACTTTTGCCCAGTGTAGTTGCATATCGCGGTTTATTGTCTGATTAACCAATTTTCCATATCCAGTGATACTTGAATCAGTTGAATTTTATCTCATTCCGGCCGGGGTCAAGGTGACGAGAAATATTGATAATAATCCGCCTCAGGATTGGACAGAAAAAACTTCCTCCTTAGACGGAAAAGGAAACTAAATACCTGTGTCCACTGCCGGATTTGACTGCTTTCCCAAATACAAAATATGCGTTTTTCATGGCCTATTTGTTGAATATCTCGTAAACCGTGAGCTTGTTCAGATTAAAATGCTTAATATGCTCATAAAATCATTAATCGATAGAATTACTTAATTCGCTCACAATCGCAAAAGATGTCATTGATACCGGTTCACGGGCTCGCCGTCAAGATATAAATGCGAACCATTAAATTAGCGGCCTTAAGCAGCCGAGGGTGAAAATCAACTTTTGTATAAATTACGATCCTTTCTAAACGATAATTCTTCAGTTCGTGATTTGTAGTGGATATTAGACCCAAGCTGATGTAGAATATTCCAATTGTTGATTTATTGACGCATGCAAGCGTAGTCAGAAGTAGAATACGGGCGTCTGTCGAAATAATTATCGTTTGAGTATGAATTATGATATGTTGTATGACTCTTCGAAACAAGTTTACGAAATACGCGCACTCCCATTTTTCGTACTCAAACGAGTTCACCGTTTCATTTAAGTTCAATAGTTTAACTGGTTTTGTTATGGTCAAAAAAAGATATAACAGAAGGAACCACTAAATAAATTCATGATATTTGTCAATATTCCCCTTTACCTGGTGAGTGGTGGTCAAACGGGTGAAGTCATGACGTTTGGACGTGAGTGTCGCGGGTTCGAGTCTTCCCACCGACGGTCAACTTCCCCACTTGGCTGGCCTCTATTGGCCGCGGCCTCGTTCCTGAAAAAATGACGTGCATTGCTATATTACTGATAAAGGAAATAAAAGATAAGAGATAAGAGTTAAGAGTATTACCTCGAAATGAGCTTTAGCGTATATCACGATCTGCCATAACGGTAAATTCCCTACTTCTATCACCGAATTTCCCTCAGCTCATTCAGTGGAATGTTCTCTCTCGGATTTCGAAATTCCATCACCCAGTGTACTCAAGATGTAAGCAAATTTTCATAACTTATCGTGATTGCCGTAGGCTAGATAGTAAAATCTATCTTTCAGCAACTGTTCCCACTGGAGAACAGAAGATATTTGAGGAGGTGAGGTAGTGGGATAGAGGCGTGGATGATGAACGTCTGTCTGTGCCGAGGTGTGCACCGGTGATTGAAAACGAACACGTAAATCTAGTACCAGTTCTAATGAACTGAAATCACTTTTGAACTTTAATTCTGCTTAGAAAATTTCCCCATCACATTATAGGACCGATTAAATGGCACGGTGTTTGCACATCTACCGTGTTGGTCCC
>LUCM01009357.1:51306-64207 GCA_008360955.1 Fasciolopsis buskii
GGTCATCTGTAACATTTCGTATTTAACCACATATGAAGAATCCAACGGAATGCAATGAAGGTCGTCTCCTCCTCCTCGGAGGAAATATTTTATACTATGCTTGCTTCTACACAGAAACTATAGGCTGAGTCGTTTTCCGAACATGAGTATGATCAACTGAGGGCCACGAGTATAACGAAATAATAAGGTGTGATTACAAAATCTATCGAACTGGTGGTGAACTGTATTTAGAAGAAAAACAGGTTGGCAAACAAGCTCGTTTTCAGTGATTAGCGTTCATGCTATTACATCATAATATGTCGGGAAGAATTCAAAGGTGACATGCTAGCAGAGAACGCGAATAAGACTGACTAACGCAGCCAAAATTTGAGTCATGTTCAAATCGCGCCTCGTCATGTCATTACGGTTGAAAGACAAAGTTCCTGATTCTGCAGCCTCGTTTTGTATCTATTCATTCACGTGTTCCTGTGGCACAATGTGCATCGGCCGCACGACCAGGCGCTTGTCTGAACACATCCGTGAGCACCACCCCGCGTTGTTGGGCACCGGGACAGTCTTGGTTGGCAAAGTGTCGCCTTTTGAGCACTGCGGAAGCTGCCCGGATCCGTCTTCACAATCCTCCACTGTGTTCTCAAAAAAAAACAATTTGTGGTTGCGCTTCAACTCCCCTGGCCCACCCTCCGTCCCAATGCCAATTCTAGACAATAAAACAATTAACACAACACATTCTTGTGTATTCAGGTTATGCATGTGACACCACATATCCCTTCCCCACCCATATTTGTATTCGACTAATCCAATCCATCCTATATTGAAAATTTTTGTCTAGATATATAGTGATGTAATGGCATGAGTACGAATCACTGAAAACGAGCTTCTTCGCCAAATTGGGTTTTCTCAATGTGCTCGGTGGGGATTTTCAAGAAATTGTATTAAACTGTTATTCATTTGAAATCTGGGCCTGTTTGATTCATAGCACATTAATTTCGACCAACACGTAACAAGAGCATCATCACAGGTCGTCACGCCAACTTTAACTGCGGCGTCCAATCACCATGACAGACCAGGGTTTTCTGATTCTCGCTGTGTCATGTCGTTTACATCCAAACCAAATAACTTTGTCGTGGTTTATTGATATTAAATAATAAACGTCAGTAATTCAGCATGTTGACCAGCTCGTCATCTGTAAATTGAAAAGGTGTTCGTTGTCATGGTGATTACGGAAGACTTTCGTCTATCCTTGGGCAAACGACTCACCAGTATCAAGTAATACAATAGTGTATGGTCATTTTTGATATAGCTTGTTCATTCAACTAAACTTTTCGAACTCAGACAATTGTATGAATAAGTACCACTGGGACTTGAGTACGAATTTTCGAGACCAAACTTGGAGTGGTCAATTTCCAATGCTCGATAACCACTGCGATGGATTCACTAAAATTGTGTTCAACTAAGTTGAAAAGTCTTTTGTTAGAATTCCCGCGTGGTTCATCATTATTTTTTTGATACGTGACTCGCTTTGTCAGACACCAAGAATTCGACAGACGCGTGGCTATCTAATAATTGCTCGGAGCTGATTCCACTGTGACTAAGCTGTGAAAGTCCTTACCTGTTCTATCGGATTAACGTACTTGAACTTTTTTCGTCAGTTCGCCTATTGTGCCCACCGCGAATTCGTCGTTATCTGGAACAAACGAAACTGAACCAATCCCTCCCGGTATCCAGGATAGAAGTCTTGCACATTTGATGACATGGTCATGTCACTTGAAACCAACAACGCACAAACTGATCAGTTCGATTGACTCATCTGATTCATGTGTCCAGTAGATAACCGATGGCTTCGTCCTTTGACATGGTCTACTTAGAAAATCCGTTTGCACCCTAAATCAGATCAAGTTGACCGATTGTTCTGTACACTTCCGAAGTTGATGGATCGCAACAATGCATTCACACCCTTATTGGGAATAGAGTATGAATAAAAAAAGCAAATGAGGGAATGTCGGAATTTCAGATTAAACACAACTTTGTTTCATTACGAACAACAGTCGAATCCCGTAGGAGACGCGAAAGACAAAGAACGGCTGTCGAACAGTAGACAGACGTTCGCCCGTGGATCGGTTCATATTTGTTGTCCGTAGATGAAGGGCGGGGGGGGATGAGGCTGCCAAATTTGGTCTGAGCTCATCCATGTCGGAATTTCTCGATGAGGCGGTAATGAAGAATCTAGCCAAAACTTTGCATGACACATATAGAATAATGAACAACATAATCAAAGGCGTCAACTTCACAACGGAGTTGGAGAAAAAAGGAGAGATGGTATTTCTCGACGTGATGGTTAAAAGGAACGCTAACGGCACACTGGAGACAAAAGTATACCGCAAACCAACAAATGAGGATCGTTTATTAACCAGTCATAGCCATCATATTCGATCACGCATCCGAATCGTATTCAATAAAGCTAAAACTCACTACAGCACAGAAGAACTAAGAAAGCAAGAAGAAACCTATTTGTTCAAGCTGTTCGAGAAAAAAATGCATATCCCAGAGATTTCCCCTGGAAGAACCGTGCACTCCATTCACTAAGGAACAAACAGAGTGGAACAGTCAAACGGAAGGATTATTCCCTCTCATACATCAAAATTGTGTTTGAATTAACTACTTCGACCTCAAGGAATCACAGTTGCTCATACATTCCCGCTCAAACGGTGAGAAGACTCATATCAAAACCAAAACACCGACGAAAAACGGAGTAAATAATAAAAGTCGTTTACAAAGTCAAGTGCATGGACTGTGACAAGTGCTATATCGGTCAAACCAGGAGAACAGTGACTACTCCAATGTACCAGCACAAACTGGCTCCAAGAAAACACGACCCATGCTCTCTGTCACCCATATCCGTCCATGAAGACCAGAAAGGACATTAATTCAATCTGGATAACGTTGAGATCATGAATAAAGCAACTACGAGGCACTCAGGGAAATTCTTGGAAGCTTGGTATTTTTCAAATAATTCGATTAATAGACACGTCGAATTGGGTCACGTATACATCCGGATGAGAGGAAGACAATTCCGCTAACTGAGAGAACCAGAATTCAAGTCATTGCAACCTAAAATCACAAATCTGGCTCATTTTATACGGATCTGTCTACGGATGATGAAACGTTTGCGAACTAAACCCCAGGCTTAAAGATCAAAATCCCACGGGAGTCAACAATTTGGGCTACGACTAACATTGATTTCCACATCTTTTGGGATCGTCGAGGTAAGTAATCTCATCTGCAATTTTATCTTGAATCCAGGAATCTCGGGGCATCACGAGTCCGAGCGGATTTTATTCACGATGAGTTACGAGGACAAGGAAATCGTCCCAATTTCCATTTGGCCAGCGAACGACAAGAGTGAGAGACATCGATAAACTCATATACGATCAAATCTGGCGAAATGTGGAAAGCCTTCATTCTGGCCGATAGATCCTTGGCTATCCGAACGATTTTGAATTGATTTTCAGCATCCTATTTTCAGTAGATTTTCTCGATAGAAAAGTGTTATGTGAATGACATTTTGACAATTATATGTACGTAATTCACAACTACTTGTGACTAGTTTGCAAAATTGATGTTTCTGTGCTTGACTGATGGTTTTTTTGAAAAGAAAAACATAGAAGCACAGATCTCAGGTCAATCGGTCAATTTTACACGAGAAGGCGAATGTCACTACCGGACCATCAGCTTTTGTCGTGACAGTCTTTGATTGCAAACATCCAATTAGATTGAACGGTTCGTTTGTCCTGTCTCACTTTGAAGCTGTTGGACAATGCTGGCGGTCATTGAGGGTGAATTCTGAACAAACGTTGCTCGCTACTTCTGATTAGCCTTGACAGAAGCTAATGAGACAGTGGTAATATGCACGCACTTCTGTTGAAAGGCCTAGGTTACAGTCTTGGAGGCGATTGAGGATAAGCATCACTGATGAGCTCCAATAAGAATGAAACTCAAGTATGGTATATCCTGGATGTTGGCCGGTTGTCCCGAGACTCGTATGTGAGAACTACTGTGCGCAAAAGGCGGTAAGCCAACAGTAGACTTCGATGATTCATAAAATCGCAGCAGCAACGCGACATCTTCTAGCGCAGCAACGGCTGTTATAACAAACAAGATTGAAAAACACGGAAAATCGAAATGCACAGCATGGGAACCCAAGGAGTCGGACGAGAGTAGCACGGTCATTTTTGAAAGGTCCGCCTACATTTCATATGACACGGAGACCTGGAACGACATAGACTTTCACCAAAAAGTATTTTGATTTTCGAAAATATGAAATCCGGGATATTTCCCTCGTGTGTCATACATACCGAGGACACATTGACTCGTTGCTCTACCCAGTAGTGGCCGAACGGATAAGGTCGTGGCATTCGGACGTGAAGGTCGCGGGTTCGAATCCTACCACCGCCGGTCAACTTCCCCACTTGGCAGCCTTCTGCTGGCCGCGGCCCTCTTCCTGAAAACTGATGTACATTGTTGTTTCATTAATAAAAAAGAAGTAGAAGATAAAAGATAAAAGACAGTCACTTGTCTGCATTGCAGTGTACAACCACATTGGTGATGCAATAGGTCGATCGACCGACTAGTCTCCTGATTGTCCCGTCTATCGTTATGCTATTTATGACTGAATGTGGAGGGCTTACGCAGCCGCCCACACTCTTCCGAACAAACTATTGATTCGAATTCTGTCCAACTATGAGCCTGGTCAACAGCGGAATACGCAGTTACGGTGTAGAACCTTCTTGAGGCAAGCTAATCGAATGCTTAGACTTAGAGACCGACAGTACGGATTGATTGATTGACTGATTGATTGATTGGTTTGGTGAAAAATGCAGAATGTCCATTTCACTGCAGTTTTTAACAAAAACGTTTGGGGTTGAAATAATATGATTTTGTCCGGTCATGCGAAAGACTTTGGCCGTTTACATCGGTGAGTTCAACGCTGAAAGTGTGATGAGTTATTGCCTAATCACAAGCAGAAATAGAACGATACCATTCGATTACTATTTTATATTTCAACTTCCATCGTCATATCACACGCGTTACACGGTCCTGAAAAATTTCCTCACAGCCATACCTAACGATTTGTCAAATGATCGAAACAAAAAAATTGCAAATACTCATACGAGCTGTTCTAAACAGATTTCGAGGTTACGCCTCTGATGTGGCACAATTGAACAAATCAATTTACCAACAATTATGCCATCTTCATAAAATTCACTTTTGCCTCACTTCCGTGAGTTGTTTGACTACAAAAAATGAGCATGTAAGTCGAACACAAGATGTTATTTTTCTCTTGTAACTTCATCTCAGATGATGAATGGTCTAAACAACAGGTAGATCGAATGGTTAGTTGACCACCCGGGATTCACATCACCAATCGCTTGCTCGGTTCAAGAATCTTTCATTAGTCTGACCTGATTTTGGGACAGTTATACAACGGTTATATAACGTAATTTGATTAACTATTCATTCCGATACCGGCTTTTCACTGAACTGTTAATTTTATGATATGTTCTAATCAGGTTCACCAGACGTGTGGTGTGTTGATGCGTATGTGATTAGGTTAAGTGAACCGGTTTTCGTGCGAGTAAATCATGTCAATGAATTGGTTGTTTTTCATTTGTTAACGACACGACAGAAACGTGCCACGTCATTGGTGAATGCACGTTTTTCCACCCAAAGTCTTTAAGTTTTTCGTTTCTCCGATATTCGGTTCACGAATGTGTTGCTTTCGAACAGACGAATTTAACATAGGCTAACATTTTTCAAGTCACCGGGTTGTCATTCATAACCTTCTTTGCTTTTTCAAACAACCGGTAATTGAAGATTCGAAATATCCATTGATAAAAAGACTCTGGTTGGTGTCAACAGAGCATTGCCTTCCTAGTCCCTAGGCCATGCATCGGACAATCGTACACTACGCGCACGAGAAGCTGTTCTGTCTCCTTGCTCATATTACGTGCCATTGACCAATTGATCTACAATTTGTTGTAAGTAACAAATTACAGTTAGTGTATGCGTTCAACCGTTCTCATTTTCCACCCACGCGGTTTCGAAACACACTTGTCTCCGTGACACTGACGGTTAATGTCCTGTTTTCTTGAATTTTATGGCGAAAGCAAATTGAATGCAACGTGGACCGTCCACCCTGTCCAGTCCCGGTGATTCTGCTGTCTTCGACGAATCAAAGTGGCTGAACGTTCTTGTTTTTTCCTCGTTCAAAAGAGAGAGTAATTACTTAATTAATTATTCGATCTACTACAAAGAAGTTTTAAATTAGTCGGCCAGTAATACGAAAAGATGAGCCTCTATTACATTAGATTTCTCTGGGTAATCTATCAACAATCAGAAAAGAAGTGCAAACAGTGAGGCAATCACGAGAACTAACCGAGAAAATCTGTCCATGGCAAGTCACGTGGCTCCTGGTCGATAATTTGTCATCGGCAATACGAATCGATTGTAGTGACGACCAAATTTATTCTAATCCAACAAACGAGAATTTCCCATCCAATTCACACAGTCTTTCCATCGTAGATATCATTTCAGAATAAATAAATACAAAATCCAATTTAGATTAATTATTAAATGTTACTGGACGTGAATAACCAAGTCCTGACCAATATTTATTGATTTTTCTTCCATGGGGTGAAAATTTCCGACTACATTTGGATTAGTGATACTGGAAATTTGGACCATTTTGTGTTTTGTTCTTTTAACCACGAAGAAACAAAATTGTCAAGAATCCCAAAACAATGTGCAACGTGCAACGGGATTCCTGTGTGAATTGAAATTGAGCTGCACACACACACACACACAAACAAACAAACAATTTCTACCATTTCATTGAAATTCCGATCAATGCCCCCCCCAGAAGGAGTGAAATATTAGCATAAATTTTCATCTTTGCAAGAATTTCTAAAACAAATCACACGAAATCGTCCAATCATCCAATTCCGCAAGGTGACAGTGTCACAGTTTGTGAATTTTCCAGTTAGGGATTAATGAAGTCGAGTTTGTGGATTAGATCAGGCAGACAGAGTTGACGATTTCCGAGAGAAACATTGAAGATTAATGAGTGTCTACTAAAAGAAACGATTCCATTTAAGGATATTCAAGTAAGTGAGCAGTTTAATTTAGTGATCAGTTGGCGAATGTGTATTGAGTTGGTAAGTTCGGTTGTGGCCATTCGATTGGACTATTTAATACCCTACAACATTTTCGAAAAGATGAAATGATCTTAAGTCGAGTTTATTTTACAAATCTTACCGAATACATTGGTAGATGAAATGAACAGTGGTGTGTCGCGTCTTCTGACCCTGAGTGCTTAAAAGTGAACGAGAGAATTCTCCAGAAGAAATCCAAATGCATCTCGACCGTCGAAGGCAGCTGGGTTAGATGAATTCAATAAAGTTATTAGGGTGCAATGTAAAGGTGTTCATTTGTTTTTTAGGTATATCAGCCACATTCATACCGTCGGCGAACAAACCACTACTGTTTTTTATCTTTTGCTTCCTTTATTACTGAAACAACAATGTGCATCACTTTTCAGGAAGCGGGCCGCGGCCAGCAGAAGGCTGCCAAGTGGGGAAGTTGACCGGCGGTGGGAGGATTCGAACCCGCGACCTTCACATCCAAACGCCATGACCTTATCCGTTGGCCACCGCCGGCCATGTCCACCGCTATAGTTGACGGTTTTTTGTGGTACCTCGAATTGCAAACCGTAAACCAGCAGAGGTTTTCTCGACTTACCTGTGTGTTTGTGCGTGCGTGCGTGCGTGTGTGTATGCGTGAAGGGGAGAGCAAAGTGGAAATGTGATCTTTCATTCCTACTGCCGAGTAAATTTTTATCGAGGGGAGGGTACATCACTGTACTTGGTGTTGACCCGTATCTGCTCTTTCCTCAGTCCAGTCTCCAATCACATGAGTTGTTTTAGAATGGAGCAATCTAGCAAAGGGAACCCCCGCAGTGGTGCAACTGTTCGTTCGCAGTCTCATTTGCATTTATTCTAAGCCCAACCTGGTTACAAATAATCAACAATCTGATGTTTTTTCCCTAAGCGGCTACCTGGGGAGGCATCGATTAAGTTGCAGTTGTGTGCCCGTTGTCCATCCGTGTAGTTGGTACCGGTCACATGGAAAAAATGAATGTCAAGTCTTTGTTTGGCGAAAGACGATTGCAGCCCTAATCGCCCACGTTTGATACGGAGGAATTTTTCTTTGTCATACAGAAAAGTGTGGATTTCCATCCCATGATTTGCTGTTAGCTCCTCAATGCACAAGATTGCACCAACCGTTGTATTTGTACGTAACGGTAAGTGCACTACGCGTTCAGAAGTTTGACCACATTAGCAATACGTTTGCGCAAATTAATCTTGCATCATCAGTCACGTGATTGTCCCCCTGACACACAAGGATCAGCTCGTGCGGCACTCGACTTAGTGGACTTTTATTTGCTCGCTAAAAGTGTTCGTCCCATTGTACCGCATTTCTTTTGACCTCATTATTACTTGCAAATTGCGTTGTGTGTCCACGTTCCACGTATGGCAATTTATCTTATTTTGTGTATAGGATGGAAAATTGATAAATCCTACGGATAAACCGGTCGGCCGTGGCCAAACGGGAAGGGTGGTAGCGCGTTTCGTGGTGCAAATCGCGTGTTCGGATCCCCTTACGGCCGGTCAATTTCCCCATTTGGTACGCGTCTGTTGACGCGCTCACTTCGTACCTAAAAGTGATGTAAGCTTTTGTCTTATTAATAAAAGAAGTAAACTGATACTGGATAAGAAGAAAATATGAAAGTAATGGTTTTCTGAATATTCTCTTGGCTACCTTGAAAATCTAACGGTGGAAATCAAACGAATTGTTTTCATTTATCCCCGCATTTGTACTTACAGGTCCTAGAGATGAAAATGCAATTCTGTCGCCCTGCTCGTTACCACACCTGACCCCATGGGACCTTATATCATTTCAAGTCTCCGGGTTACGGTTGCACGCCTCCTGCGTTCGTGTAGTGGGCGCTAGTGCCCATGTGGCATAGGCCATTTCATTACACGCATGCTTTAGACATGTCACAAAAAGAAATGCCTCATTGTGACGCGGGGGTGATGTATTCCAATGACGGTTTACAAATGATGATCCGTATGTTTCGGTTTCTCCCACTACTGGTCCGATTGTAAATCACTGACCTTCGGAACAGTCGAAATCCAACCAAATGTACAATTTTCATATGCCTAATTGTGAATGATATAATGTTAATAACACAGCGTTGTTGGTAGATGTAATGCGCCAGCGATCTAAAACTTGCCTCGATAAAGACTACCCACGGTAATCGAAATGGTGGCGCATTACATCTACCAACAACACTGTGTTATTAACATTATATCATTCACAATTAAAAACCAATACATGGCACATCGATTTTTCGATACACTCCTAGCATCATTTGGTCTTGATATTTCATATGTATAATGTATAATAAAACAAATAAGAAAGTAATAATAGTTGACCATATTCCTAGTGGGCTGATATTTCAGTTTGGTCAGCCCCCAAAACACTCACCTTTTGTGTTTGATTCGTGAATTAGGTATGCATTCGTCAAGTCGTATCGGATGCATCTTTCATGCCGATCGACTACCGCGGTCCTAGTCAATCAACACACCAACCTGTCCAAATCACGTGATATACAAAGATTTACATTCACAAATCGTGTAACATTGGTGCCAATCACTGAAACCACGGGTGCGGTAAAGCGTTCTGTTCAACTATTCCTGAACAAGCATGTGTTTGATAAGGTTACATAATTCCAAAAATGCTCCCGTTGAACGGATTTGGGAAGATAAAAGACGACCAGTGTTAGCATCCACATCCGTCTCACCGGTGTCCAGTTGGACTATGATCACTGGTCAAATCTTGGTTAAATGTATCACTGATCCACTTTTATAAGGATGCCCTTATCCTAAAAGAGAGGAGGGATTTTAATGGAATGAAATCTGTTCTAATCGTTTGTTCTTTGATTGCTAATATCTTCCCCCGTGGTTGATCAGTGGCATCTGAATCACGTGACCTGGTTGGCCTTTTCCTTATCTCTATTACTAAGTGCATACATACCCGAGGGAAGCAACAAGTTGTTTGAATAGTACAAACAACTGAAAATGTAGTGTTATTATTGTCAAATTCTTTCATACGTTTGTTTTTTTTCATTAAATCCCACCAATTGATGAGCTCCGGGTGTTGAATTTTTAAACAAATTCTTTTCGTGAATTGTTTAGAAAATAAAAAATTCGTAATGTTTGTGTTTCTATTCCTGTTCATAGTTCAATTGCAAAAATTAAGCAAAAGTTGATGAAAATGGGTCAGTTCGGTGATCAAACATTTTCGATGACAATGTATAAGATAGAAAGCAAAAACGGCACCCGAACTAGTGATCGATTGGAAATTCTGTTTGGGCATCTTCCTTTCAAATTATGAAAACTAAACGGGACATGAATCAAAAGATGTATACCAACCATTTGAAGCATTCGACTATCCGGAAAAAAAGAATTGATCTATTGGGAACAAGGAAAAAAGCAAGTGATTTCCAGTCGAGTAGACGAGATGGAAATTTCTTATTTTAAAGTCAGTATTACAGCGGATTGTCCGCGAAAGACTGGTATGTTAGAACCGGGGATTTGAAATATTTGATTTCAACCAGTTCCGAAATACGGTTTAGCAGATTAGCGATTTTTTAACAAAATTTCACCTGGACTCGAGCCTACATGTGGGTGGCATTTGCACGTGGGTCCCGATTTCAACGTGGTCGGTGTGTGTCAAAATTTGGGTTATTTATTACATTTTGCCGGAAATATGGGCACACTTATCCTAACTGATATACGATACCTGAATGAATAACACTTTGACGATACGGAGAATCACTTAGTTCAATTCGATCACGTGACCTTTGTGATCCTGTACAATCTATACTATTTCCCGCATTACTTCGAAATTGTCAAATCAACTAAGAAATGCCATTCATTTGGGATATTAAGATCCAGCTTGTATGAATCTGAAGTGTGTCCCGTCTTACGTGGAAAACTATGCGTGTGTGTGTGTGTGTGTGTGCGCGCGCGTGCTTATGTACATGTACCAATGAGGTACACCAACTATCAGCGTATGACTCGACGATCTGCAAGCAGATTTCTCTCCTTTAAGACCGTTTCAAGTAGTTCCGACATAAATCCGAAAGGGAAAGGGCAGAGTAGTTTTTGCAAATGAAAAAGCCAAGGAATTGAGCTTTATTCCGTGGGTCCAGAACAGGTTAAATCCGGAAATTCGGGGATCTAGGTAGTTAAACATTATGCTCGTAAAACATTCCCCGAGAGAGACTACCCATGGTAGTTGAAACCTAGACGAATTACACCTAAGAAAAACGCCATATTAGTAACATTATATGATTTACAACAAAAACCAGTACATGGCGCATCGACTTTCCGTACACTCTTTCGATCCAGTTACTTTCTATATTTGTCACCACAGAAACCTGAGGTGGCTACAAGAGGTGGTCACGGAACAACCAGATTGGTAAGCATAACTGCAACTGTACAACAAGATCTCGGGAACTATGAGGCTCCGTTCAAGAAGTACAAAAGTGGGCTACCCAGAGATTGGTATTTTCTGTCGGATGTGTAACTAAGACAGTCTGCATCATCCGTGTGCGCGTTCAACCGCGGGAAGTTTGAATCGGATCAGAACTTCAAAGTATGCCTAACTAATAACGATTTTGTGCACAAATTCTTTAGTGTTCCGACACACCCAAAAGCTGACGAGGGCCCTTCGCTCAAAAGTATGAACAAGCTAGATTCATCCTAACGCGGTTGTTACATTTCCATAGAGAACCCACGGTAAATCACTAAAATAGGCGGAATGACAAGCCACTGATTCAGTCGGTCGATTATTGTCATACCTTTATCCGATAGCCAATGTCTCCGTTAGCCCGTGGGCTTGGGCGTGTGTAGCTTGTGAGTTGCCTGTCCGTGAGATGTATGAAACTTTCCGGCCACGATATCACATTTAATTTAGCCAGCTTTTCGAGATCTCTATGACTGATGAGCATTATAATTGAGTCGACCTGTTTCACGCGCCCAACCGCGCTATCCGACAGCTAAACCTGCACCATTGCGTATTGCCTACCAGGACGGACAGACAGACGGACAGACAGATAGAATGGGACTTGGAACGCATGGCCGGTACAACATCCGTATCTTCACCTTCAGGTTTTATGAAAGACCTCCTCGGTGAAATGAGTTTAAAGGTTAACAAATTCACAGTGGACTGGTTGCTCACCATTTTCTTTATCCCCTGTCGGACGGACATTCGGTAATTTAGCATTGAAAATGTATCTGTTTATCGTCAATGCTTAAAAGAGTAAACACCCACTGGTGAATTAATAGGTTGATTTCTTTGTCCACGAGATTCTGGTCCCTGAGCCTGATATTTAGATCGTGAGCGTTTCATCGTCTACCGAGATTACATTGTCACCTCGAGCGGAGATGAAACGTTTACTACCTAACCAACAAGTTCAGCCATCGGAACCTCACGAGAATCAACAACCTTAGATACAACCAACACAAATCTTTAATGAAACAATTCACCATATGATATTATCGATCAACTCACCATAAAGAAACCATGAAAGCACTGTACGGCTGTTCCTTCCTTGTTAGGAATCGTCAGCAGTGCATATCCACCACGCCCGAACTGGGATGCGAACCCGAACAGGGACGAACGAATTTGAGTCGAAAGCCTTAGCCATTACGCGTTTTTGGTGGATATGCACTGCTGATGATTTCTAACAAGGAAGGAACAGCCGTACAGTGCTTTC
>LUCM01009358.1:8318-21240 GCA_008360955.1 Fasciolopsis buskii
TCATCATCATCGTTCAGCGTTAAACAGCAAGGCAAGCCTCACTGACCGATGCCTTTTATTCGGAGTTACACGTTTCTATAAAAAGAGTGAATATCCAACCGGAACAGGGAGTGGACTTACACAGGCGGCAAAAGATAAGATGCTGCTGCAGCCAACACACGGAACACAGTCTAACTGTACAAACGCACTCTTTCAATCATTCTGATTCGACAGAAAATGACAGCACGGTCGCCACTGTTCACGGTTCACTGTCATATCCTTCAGTGTCTCCAGCCAGCTAGTTGGCGGGTCTCTCGGACCCCAACCACGAAGGCGTGAAACACCTGCTTTACCTAACTTCGCTGTACATTTTCTCATTTCACGTTGTCAAGTCATTCGCTGGCCTCCACATGGCTTCTTCCATACCTTAGAAGGAACACAAAATAGGGCACAATATGGTAGACGAGTGTTCGCCATTTACAACACGGAACCCAACCAGCGTAGTCTACTAAATTTCGTACGCCGAAACAAAGTATTCAGAGAGCCAACACTTAGTATCAGATTCCTAACCCCTGCATTACTCATCCGGTCACTCCGTTCAATCCTAGCCATAGTACGTAGACATCGGTGATCGGAAAACTCTAGCCGACGACCATCTTCCACACGCATACTCCACGTCTTGCAACCATACAACAGAACTGAGTGCACTGCAGCACAGTACACACGACCTTTCAACTTCAGTGAAATATCAGGCCGACGCCACAAGTGGTTCAGTCCAGCCTAAGCTGCTCATGCCTTCGATATACGCGTGTTTACGTCAACTGCCGAGCTACCATCGTTGGACACGCAGCTACCAAGGTAGGTGAAACGTTCCACAGTCGTTATTTCCTCCCCATCCAGTATCAAGTTCGGCGCTGCTGTCGTCCAGTCCTGCAACAGCAAATTGCACTTTGAAGGTGCAAAGCACATGCCAAATCGAGCAACCGATCTCGACAGTCTATCTAGTGCCCGTTGTGCATGGTCCGCAGACTCGAACAGGCACACGACGTCGTCTGTGTAATCTGGGTCGCATAGCTACCCTCCCCTTCCCAGTTCGATTGCTACATCCCGGAGACCTCCTAAAGCATCTTCCATCACCTTGTCCATGATGAGTTTGGACAGGAATGGAACGATGGGATAACCTTGTCGAACGCCGCTAGTAGTTTCGAATGAAATGGATGGTTCACCGCATATCCTCACGCTACCAGAAGTTTCTAAAAGCCTAGACAGCAAAATTAAAAATGGAAAAGTATGCGCGAGATCGGCATATGAAGCCACTAGCGTAGTGGCTTTATCATCGCCAGCCATCAATTGTTTAAGTGTACATCTCAGTCCCGCGGTTACCGCGTGCGCAACTTCTGACACTTACCTGGCCTTTAATTTGGCCGGTTTTAAATACATGTGGTCAGAACTACATCAGCTTTGTTCGCGTCTTTGCATTTGACGAACGCTCAACGCGCACGCGCAGACCGCCCTCCTTCAGCAACATGAGGAACAACTACCCCAGTGAAAAATTCGTTTTTAAATGCAGCTCAAAATACTGCCTCCCCGACAATTAATAATGTACTAGTAACTTCCCGAGGTGTAGTTAAACTCTGCGGCAAAAACTGAAGACTAGATAAGCGCAGTACCATTTCTGAAACTAGCGGTAGTCGAGTGCAGTAAGGGTCTGTCGCCAAAAAGATGGGAAATTGGAGTACGAGATTTGACAGTAACTTCGACAGTAGACCGAAATTCGGCATTACCATGCCTGACCTAGTAACCTCTTAGGTGGTTCTACGCCACTTCGATTTTCAGGGTCATGGTTTGCTATCCTCCCTCGCGTGTAGTAGGCCCTAGTGGCTATACGGCATGCCCCTTTTGCAACACTCATGCTTGAGACATGCCATGAAAATATATTCTTCACTCCTCGAGTTAGTAGACAGAAGGACTCATCCCCTCAATTTGAGCTTGAGATCGCCTTAAGACAAAGTAATAGTCCATAATGGCTCCAAGTGTTCACCAACAAGAAGAAAATCGTTCTCCTCCGCTGCTACCTTTGTCGGCAAGACATTCCAGATATTTGTCGCCCTAGTTGTCAAACTTTGGACGAACGACAACGACCGATGCTTCTGAAGCGTCGGGAAATGGCTATTGGCCAAAAGAGCTAAATCCTACTGCAGTTTAGAACCCAAGGCAGCATGAAGAATCAATCTCAAGCTGATCACGTCTCCTCGAATCCGCCGGTACTGTTCAGAAAAGTCCTGAGAAAATCCCGTGTTAGCCAACTGAAGCCCCAAAAGGGTTGAATTTACCTCTTGGAGTCACAAAAAACACCGGATGGTAGTACTACCAGTGTATTTCAATATGACCATGATTATGTCAAACATTTGCAGGTATGCAGGCCAAACTACTTTGTAAGACACCCTTGACACATGAGTGTAGTGGAAGGGGCATGCCCATTATGCCGTGCATGGGGAACCAGCGACCGTGACCCTGAAACTTAGAGTGGTGTAGAACCACTTAAGGTTCCATTAGGTTCGGTGAAATAACTAGTGAAGTAGTTTAAACTACGAACGCATAAAGTGAACAAACACTGGGGGTTGGATTTGCAACACTTCAGAAAATGCTTTAAAGTAAGGTCTGGAGAATAGCGTTACCTATTTTATCCATAATAGAAGTTAATATTGACCCGCTGTTGACATTATGCATGGTGAGACTAGCACTGGGTAACGGCAGACAATTCCATCAGATTCAACATATTCTTACTTTTTATGTAAGGTACCGCCTACTTTCGTAGCCAACTGAACGGCATAAATTGAGCAAAACAATTAAAAACCAGACCGAACCCCAACGCAAGAACAATGCGCCACCACCACGGCGGCAGAGCACCGCATGTCCTGAGATCCGAGTTCAAGGACACTCCAATTGGAGTTCATTGGTGAAGATTAGGTTCTGCTCAGCTCGGTTTTCACAGGACAAGTTTGAGCCCACACCATTCTAGTGTCCCGAATTCTTTCAGTGGTATGCATTCTGACGGGCATCCACCTCCTGCAGGTCAACTTCAGTGGGTCTCGCCAACAGAAACAGAAAATGAGATCCCCCATTTTATCTTGTTGGCGAGATATTACGAGTTGCAGACGTTCGTGATTCAAATCGGGGTGCAAGGAGAACGTTCGAAGGCCTACGGACACTTTACCTCTTATCGCCCTACCTCGGGACACACCACATACTAGTTTCGGTCAAATGCCTGCCTAAACGGAACCACGCCCTGCGGGTTTCTAAGTCCCCAGGTAGTCGTTTTCATATATTTACGAACTTGTTACGAAAAGTTTAAGACATATCCAGCAGTCCAAATCGTGTTTATGCAAGCATACTTTCGTGATCACGTGTGCCAGAGTCTACTTCCTGCTGAAAAAGTAGTCCGAGCTACTACCCAACAAGGCGGCTGCAGGCATTAAGGTCTCCGTCAAGCCCCATCAGTGGGTCCATCTATACAAGGAGAAGAAATCCGAGTTGCAAAGTCGTTGATCCTGACTTTCCGCCCTGTCCCTCAGCCGTCATCATGGCTAATAGCCGCGTCTCTTCCAAGCAAAGTCCTCTGTTAAGAAAAGAGACTAGTCCTGCGTTCAGGATTCCAAGTGAGTCCTTTTGTGGAACATGGATTTGTTCCGCCGGGCCGCCTGTTCAACCGAACGTTGACCGTCCAACGCGGCCGCAGTTTTGCGTTGCTCACGCAAGCTCCGGTTAAAATGTACTCAATTTTTCGCCGCTTCCAACTGCTTTTTCGTTGTATCGGTTAAGTGTCAGGGCCGTCAGTATTGCAATCTTGCAGAGCCGAGTAAGAGTGACGCGCAAGTGGACACAACTGTTAACGGTAAGCAAACGCGATACGAGAACCGCATTAAGACTGGCAGTTTTACAATCTTACAACGGGATCGCACAGAGGTGTGAACGCTTTGATTTGTGGCAGTAAAAAGCTGACTTTACTGCGACAGCTCCATCCCCGACCTTTTTATTTGCCGCGGCACATTAGCTGGTCTATTTGAAGCCCGACGTGATGCCTGTCACCAAGTCCTTTGCCCTGCAAAGGATGCTCACAGGACCCAAGTCATATGGAAATTCGAGTCTTTTGGCACTTCGGGATGATATTTGGCCTTTTGCGTCGTTTGGAGGCAAGTACTACTTGACAGCGCAATCAAGGATAGCTCATATATAGCTCCCGGAGTCTCCTCTTCCGGTAGAACCTACCAGCTTGACGTCGTCGGTGAAGACAAAGCAGGGTGGGCAATAGTCTGGCGCGAAAATGGTGAAAACCGTTCCCGGCAGGAGGCGTCAAAAAGGAGTCGAAAGGAGAAAGGATAAATAAGCAAGAAAACTGATGGCCTGCCGCAGTCTCTCCAAGGACTTATATCAAAAGAAGCGAAGTACGGCCAGGTTTATCTGTCTAGGAAATTAGGTCAAAATATTGTGACCAAGTGCACTGAAATCTTTTGGGATGATGTAAAAGAAGAAGTGATGGGCTGGAATGAATAAACTGGCAATGAGTTACACTGGTGAATGAACTATTGCGGGAGGAATGAATTTCAGCTGAAGAAGATTGAAAACGCTCATAAAAGTGCGAAAATGAATTAAGGACGAATACGGTGTGATTGGAATGAAAAATATTGTGATTCCGTCATTCACTAAGACTTCCTGAAGAGCTCAGCCACGGAGTCAAAATTTATGGCGGCGGTATTACAAAGAAAGCTCCAAGAAGTGCACAGTCTTTGCCGCAGCTGCAGGGATGGACCATGAACCATTCCCCTCAACCGTGAGGCGTTTAGAACAAACGACCCTACGCGAGTTAAAATGGCACTGGAAACGGACTTCCCAACGAAGGAAATGACACTTGGGCGGCTTCGTTTCGAGATTCAACTTCCCTTAAGGGTAACGGCACCTTGCGCGATTTAGACCGACGCCCAAGTTTCAAGCGCAAGTGGCCACAGCGTCCAATTACGCCAAGCATCTGCGAGCAAACTGCCATCAAAACCCAAACTCGAGAGCCGCTGGAGGGTGGCCGGAGTATCGGTAAATCCCAAAGAACTCTCTGAAATCCAAATAGTCCCCCAATGGACACTAAATGCCGTCTCGCGTTGGTCGTCCGGATGGAACTCAATCTGCCAGTACCCTCATGCCAGATCGAGAGGAATAACGGTCACCGCCAACGGAGACTGCAGTTTGACCAGTGTATGGCGGCTACGTTTACTTGGCAGTAGTCGACAGAATGAAGGAACTTGTAGTCTCGCTTTTTTACGTGCACTATCGGGCAGCCAATTCTGCAGTCGGTAGCCCGATGGGATTCGATCCCAGCATTCACAGGATAAACCATTGCAGTCGAAGTTTGCATCGCAGTAGAGCCCTCTCTAAACCTCGTATCAGCGGGCGCTAGATGACTGCCATACAAACTAATTCAGTGATTTTTCTCGTCCACTTGAAAGCTTAGTTATAGCAATCACCGCGCGATTTCGACACCCACTGGTTTGGGACCCGCATGAGCCAGGTGCATTTATCAGTGCAGTGAAATCGGAATGCTTATTGAACCTTTGTGATCACGTTTGAAACTAGTTTGTGCTTGTACTCTCACTGATCTTGTGGGGCAGAATCGTATAATTTAAGATTCACTTCTGTTTTGGATTTGGAATCCGACTTTGGCTAAGCATTTCTCAAACGCTGATTACAATTCTCAGATTGGTCAATTTTGAACTAAATGCTCATAGCAGGAGCACAAAAGCAGTACGTCCAAGAAATGACTTGGTTAGTCTTTGGTGAAATTTTCGGTGCCCCTGACGCTTTTTAAACCCATTGAATCTCCCTCTCCTGTCAGCACCAATTCGCTTTTGCGTGATTTTGACCACAAGATTGCAGGTGGTCATAACGCAGAAGGGCGGAATTGGAGGGACAGTTAATCGCTGCTGAAAGGTAAACCGAGAGCATGGAGAAGGCCGGGAGGCAGGAGGTGGAATGTCCTAGTAAAGATCATTTTGATGACGGGCCGAATAAATACTCCTGGTCACTTGGTGGTCAAGCGCCTTGCTCCTCCAGTTCAACCACTGTTCGACTTCCCGAGATTGAAAATGCCGATGTTCGACCTGCGCCGCGAGGAGTACCGCAATTTTATGATTGGGCTCCAAAGCTTCAAAACATCCAAGATGTTGTGTTCTCTATTACCGTACACTGCACACTATCATCGAAGTTGGGTTAGGGAAGATGCAGATGGTTGATCCATAATGGAGTCCAAAAATGGGTACGCCGGAGGGGAGAGAATAATGACAGACTCGTTCGGACAGCCCCTGAAAGGTGCCCAAAACCCGGTTGGCAAAGTGGTCTGAGGCAAGACATATCAAAGGGTTATTATAGGCGTTGTCGGTCATGGTTGCGAAGATGCACTAGTTCACCACGGCTTTAGATCATTACACGTCCGATCTGTAATCCGTGAGCGCCGTGGATGGTAAAGTCCGTTAGCGGTCATCGCAAATGCAAAGAAGATGGATCAAAGAAGAGAAATCCATAAGCCGGAGGATCCGCGCGGTTAACTTTGAGGACCAAACGCGCTACCAATACCGGCAGGCAACAGTGGTCTAGCCATAGTACAGTAGCAGGCCGACGAAGCCATCTATCAGCCGACCTCAACAAACTGCGAAAGGTGGTGGTCGAGTATTACCCTGGGCAAGTCCCCATGTCATTTTAAAAAATGGCATGGCTCCAACAGAAGGCAAGTTTTGCGGCATCAACGAGAGATTGTCTGATTGCCCGAATGTCATGAAGGCTCACACACTACAGCGATAAAGCATGAAAACATTCCGCTTGATGGACACATGGTCTCGTCACATTCCGTGATTTCAACCACCTCCAGCCTGTGTACTCCTCGCTTCTCGTGTCATCTTATCTTGTTTACCGGCTTAGCAGGGCCGAATAGGTCGTTCTTGGTAGCCCGAAACCTTAAATTACCCGTAAAACTGTTACCATAGCTCAATTCTGGTCACCATATTTTACGGAATAGAAGCGCTATGCTGCAGGTATGTTGTCGCGATCCAGTGATCATCATGACCCCAAGCTGGCAAACAAGCAAAACTACCTCTAGCTTTTGTGTTTCAGATCCCGCACCCGGGGCAGAAATGCTGTCATCGGTCCCATCCTCGAAATGGCAATTCCAAATCTTCTATCCCATCAATCCTGCTAGGAAACAGCTAACTAGAACTGGCGGTCGAGTACTGGCCCGTTCAACCCAAACTGCTCTGATTATCGCATTAGGTATCACAACTCGCATCTTTGCGAATGGGCAAAAGCGAGATTACTAATGTCTCCAGAACTGCTCGCGCACCTCGTATTCCCCAACCGTACCGCTCATCAAGGTAAAAGCTACGACAACAATAATGAAATTCTTGGCCAGTGTATTTAAGGAACGTTCTTGCTCGAGATTTCCCTAATCTGACTCACCTCCCAGTACAGCTTACTGTCATCCGCATGTAAGCACAATCACTGTTCTCGGAAGTTCCATATCCAAAGCTTTATAAATTTCCTCCACAGAGTTTGAGACAATGCTGACAGTCTACCTCCGCCTAAAGAGGTTCTTCGGCCGTTTGTTGTCATCAGATGCCTGTTGTATCCACCTTGCCCGACTTTCCGCCTGGTTTTCAACACTTCCAACCTACTACCGCATTACCGTAGTTTCTCATCTCAGCCCAAATTCCCGCCCGTCACTTAACGCTTTTGACGATTAGGGACCCTGGCCACATCTCGACACCCGACATGGAGCTCCTCCCATGTTCTGTGCCAGAAACGCGCATATTCAGTGCACCTAAACACGAAACGACTTGTGGTCTAATGCTCGCAAACAGTCTCAGTAAACTGTGGTTTTGAAAAACTAATTTTTACTGGCATACCTTTACATTCCCCACTGCATTGCAGCATCTCAATTCATTTTCCAGCATGCTTCTCCAGGAATTTGAGATTGCTCTCCTCCCCTTATCTCTTTTGATTTTCATTATTTGCGTCTCCCGTGAACCTTCCGCGTAAAAATTTGATTTTTCCTTGCGCATGCTTCTCGCAAATGGAGAAATATACGTTATTATTATTAGTATTACTATTAGTATTTGCCCCTACTAGTGACAACGTGCAACAAATTGCCAAATGAAATCAGACTGCTCCGAGGAAGATTGTCCAGGCAGGCGATATGAATGACTTCACAAAGCAGAGGTAATGCCCACACTTCATAACTCTAAGACCAGCCTAGTTTGCTTGAGTTCTCAGACCACCGATAACCCAGTTGGCTTTGGCGTGGTCACTGCGGGATTGGCCACTTCTGTCGGGTTGTTAAGGGCGCCTGCATTTGTTGACGGCTGGCCGAACGGGCGTTTGATTAATGGACAATTTGTGCAAAACCACCAACTTGTAAAGATTCCTACAACTCTAGCAGTGAGCATGGTGGGACGCAAGTGGCATCTGCTGTTCGGTTGAGTTTGCAACTGGTTTCGTTGGACACCAACGAGCTGTCGGAGCCAGCGGACGCATATGCACTGGCCGACCGCCGAGGCAAGTCGAAAGTTCGTTGGATGCAATTTTGTCGTGGCGGCCGAACGAGTGCCTGGTCAACTGATAAAATGAAAGGGTTGGCGTGATACTCGTTTGTGGCACCCCGGAGGCATACTGGATTATGGAACATTGAGTCAGCGATCGCCAGACGCCAGAAAGATGCCGCAATAGGGTGAATACTATTTCGTTCTTCGAGCGAAAAGGATTAGGCGAACTGCGACACTGTGTGACCGGCAGATATAATTGCATACGACCCAGAACTCCGTGATCTAAGAAGCAGTTTCCCCAATTCATGCGAGGAAGTACAATGAAGGAGAACAGATCTTTTGGCTTGTTCTAAAATGCCGCTCCCAGAGAGTCTGCAGGCCAAACAGACCGTGATTAGAATGACACAACTGCATTAAAGAATATTACACTTGGGAGGTAGATTTTGCCGTGTATGTGGGCTTTCGGAAAGGTAGTCCGTGACAAGGGCGCACTAGGAAACCCTTAGTTACGTAGATGAAGCTGCGTACACGGTACATGAGATGTTATTTATTCAATCATATCATGGCAAACCCCAAGAAACTTCGTGCAGCATTTGATTGTGCGGCAAAATTTCAAGGAATGCCGGTCAACGATCTGCTGTTGCAGGAACCAGCTTGGTCGAAGTTCAGTGCCGCCTTCAAATGAGTAAAATAAGGTTATCCGCAATATAGAAGAAATTTTCCTAGGTTTGAAGGAGCTGATTGATGATAGAAATACGTTGCTTCTATGCGGTGGGCTGATAACGACGTACGCAAATTGATCATGGAATACAGAGTGACTTTCTATCTGCTGTTGCAGTATCGTTGCCATTTTGTGCCACTTATGCACTGCGACGGACGGCGCCAATAAACAGAAATCCAACTAAACGGGTCAAAGTGGATGGTGTAAGCTTTCAATATCGAGTATTTTAGCAATTTGTAGCCAAAACAAGACTGATCCACCAGTTTCTGTGATGCTGAATTAAACCACAATGAAAGTAAACGCATCCGTGTGCACCGCCCAGCATGCTTGTGCACTAGAACAATTTAGCCCCTTATTTGTGCAGTCGTTTCACATCTGGCAGAGACTAACCGCGCCGTGAAACTGTTGCACGCCTTTCCAACCCTGACAAATGTCAGAGGCCAGCCGTCTGGGTTGGCAAAGTGTCCAGCTCTGCGGAAGCTATCACGATCTGTTTTCTCAATTTTCCAGCGTGCCCGCAACAACAGTTTTGTTTTCACTTTCAACCCCCTGGCCAACCCTACGTCCCAAAGCAAGCCTTGGGCTACAAAACAATTAGCACAACGCTTTCTTTTGCATTCAGACTATTCGTGTAGCCCCACATCCATATTTTCATCCGACTATTTCACTTTCCAATAAGGAACATATTTCCAAATATAAAGTTATGTAATGGCACGAGTAAGAATCCCTAAAAACGAGCTTGTTCGCCAACTTGCATGATTCTACTTCGTTTACTTACTGGTGACTGGGGTCCGGAATTATATTGTTACACCGACTAAACAGAAGAAAAACCGTTCGGAAGGATCCCATTGATCATAGGGGCAGGTTGTTGTGAAAACTGTTTCTGGGCAGTCTGGGGGAAACGGGGAGTAAAAGCTTTTCGTGCCGCTTGTTTTCAAATGAAATATGATAGAAGGGAAAGTTGCAAGAGTTTTCAGACGCACTGGAACTTCGTTAAGGTACCGTAGTTTACGCACAGTGGGCCATAATCGACGACAGTTGTAACTTCATAACACTGCTCTCCGGGGCTCTTCTTGCACCTATGAGGGCGGCGTCGATCTCACGCCTGGTGTTATGTGCTGTAGTTTTGATCCATTGTTGTAGACTGTAAATATTTCAAATCCATCGGGCGGACCACAGCGTTTTGGACGGACTCACAGATCGTTCTGCACTACGTCCATGGGGTGGTGAGCCGCTTCAGCACTTATCGCAAAAAGCCTCACAATTATACACGATGAAATAAACGCTGAATGTTGGAGGCACACGAAATCAACCAATCCGGCTGACCTTTGCTCCCTGGGAGTAGCGAGCCTCCAGAGAAGGGATCATGGACTAAAGGTTTAGTGTTTCTTAGCTTGATGGGGAAAAATGGGCTGTTCAGCGACTTGAGTGTCTTACCCGGGCGGGTGCTGGAAGTCAAGAATAGCAAAATATTGACTGTCTTGGTCACACTTGTGTTCCCTCTATCTAAATTAATTCAGTGTTACACCCGGGCCTGCGCTTTTTGAGATGACAATATTCCGAGGGCAGCGGCTGATAACGAGTGGCGTCCAAAGGCTGGGTAGCACACGCATCAGTGCTATGGTTCAAGGCGAGCTAAAATTCTAGGCGTGTGACCTGATCCAAATTGCACAGTCCCAGAGATTCCACGCACGGCTTTGGGACGGCAGGGGGATAGGGTCTATGCCGACGATTGGCTGCTTGAGAGGATTTGATGTGAGAGTCATCGGTGGTTTACTGCCAGCATGTAATAGACTTACTAGCCCTGTGTAAGCTTTAACACACATGCGGCCATCGCGTGGTTGAGCTACCTGTGAAAAAAAGCAAAAAGTGGAGGAACACTTGGTGAAGATCTTGTGCTGATAATCATAGCAGAACGGTTTTGGATCTTAGGCGGAACAGCAAGAGTAGAGCAAACGATCAAAGGGTGCGTGCGATGCCGGAGTTGAGTGGCTGTAATTGGAAAACAACCAGTGACCGCACTTTCCAAATGCAGATCGCTTTCTGACTGATGGAGTTTAAGTGACACTGGGATAACCTATTTAGGTTTACTCTGTTTGTGATGCGGTAGGCGAGCAGACGAAGATGCGGAGGCTTAAGGAAGAGCACCAAATCTCAGGGTGTTCATCTTGAGGTTGCATACTCGGCTAGCACGAATTCTTTCTTGCAAGCGCTGCATCGTTTCTAGGACAGACGATGCTTGTGGTCCAATATATTTTCTGAAAGCTGCTCAAATTTTATTGCAGCTGATCGAGAGCTCCTGCTTTGGAATTTAACCTTGATGCACAGCAGACTGAAAGATAACCCCCCGGTGTTTGGCTTTCAGTAGCGTCTTATCCCCAGGATGCCAGTCGTCAAGGTGGGAATGGGAAAGTTTGGTCGAACCCGCCCCAAGAGGCGTTAAGTATGGTGATAACTGAAATGAAAATTGCTAAATAATCGTATAGAAGTAGCGGTATCCTCCAGCAGCATCACCCCTTAAGCTTTGAATCCGAATAATCTCAGCACTGAGAACCAGTTAGAGTTCCTTGTAACGTTAAACTTCGTGTGCTGTATCTTCGAGAGTGAAGGCAAACCAGTTACTGCGCATTCTGTCACCAACTGCGTTACACCGCTCCTCGCTGTGAGTTCTCTTTTAGTTTTTTTAAATCAACTAAGGTGTTTTTGTAATAGTCTTAACAGCTTTAGAGATTTTTCTTGGTCAAAAAAATTTGCCAAATTTTTCTGGACTACTTAGTTGGAGCTGATCTCTGCGTAAAAATTCTGCTGACTTTCTACTTGAGATCTAATTGTAACACTCAAGGCTTTTTCATTGTAAACCGTAAGCTACATCAATTTATCTCTTTCTTTTCTTGATTAATTGCACCAGGCGGCCTGTCTACTCATTTTCTCGTTTACCTGTCCAGTCTCCCAGAAGCAACGCGACAAAGAATGCTAGATATTCTTTCCGTATCGTCTGCAGTTTCCGACCATCCTCCTTAGCGGTCGTCGGAATTAGCTGGTTTTTATACACTCTATTGTTTACGTACTGCTTAAAACGTAGATAGATCCTTCCCCTCCATATAGATTGTCAGTGTCCCATTTCTATCTGATTATATTTGAATAACCTTTGACGGCCATCCTACTAGTGTTGGCAAGATCTCAAGTTAGATAATGACTCCTTAGATTGATCCAATACCTCTCGCCCAGTTTCCGCTCTGCGATTTGACAAAACTTTTAGCACCCATAGGCGGATCCTATATAACACAACCATACAGCCGTACACGTCGTCCCGATTCGTTAAAATGGGGGTCGCTAGGCTTAAACGTGCCAAGATGGTAGCAGCAAGATGCACCGCGTCCACACCCTCACAACTCATTCGCCGGCCTCCAGCGTGAACTGTTAGTGTCACAGACGTGTTCGTGGAGACTAACAATAGAGTACGGAAATAAGAGCAAACGATTCATGAAATAAACAAAATCTTACTGATAGAACCGGTGAGTGCAAAGCCGCTTCCTCTTACCTACCTAATTAAGACGCCCGAAAACCCACTGCACGAACATCTCGCTAGTATCTGTCGGGCTATCGACTCAATATCATCAGAAATTAAGCAGCGAAACCTAAG